>JAODAG010298320.1:0-12581 GCA_027574785.1 Orphnurgus asper | reverse complement strand
AAGATCGACACAACTATAGAAGATCGACACAACTATAGAAGATCGACACAACTATAGAAGATCGACACAACTATAGAAGATCGACACAATTATAGAAGATCGACACAATTATAGAAGATCGACATAGCTATAGAAGATCGACATAGCTATAGAAGATCGACATAGCTATAGAAGATCGACATAGCTATAGAAGATCGACACAACTATAGATCATCATAACTATAGAAGATCATCATAACTATCGAAGATCGACACAACTATAGAAGATCGACACAACTATAGAAGATCGACACAACTATAGAAGATTGACACAATTATAGAAGATCGACACAATTATAGAAGATCATCATAACTATAGAAGATCGACATAGCTATAGAAGATCGACATAACTATAGAAGATCGACATAGCTATAGAAGATCGACATAGCTATAGAAGATCGACATAGCTATAGAAGATCGACATAGCTATAGAAGATCGACATAACTATAGAACAGTGGTTCTCAAACTCCCAGGGGGCCATGGAACAAGTTTGGGGGGCCATGGAATCAATTACTGCTCGCACGCCGCGCGATATTCGCCTGTGCTTCCACTCGATAATTTCAAATTTCTGAGCAAAAAATAAGTTAAAAGAAGATCCTCTAATTAAATATGTAAATTTGAAATGGTTTGTTTAGCGCTGTTGACCTTTGTTGACTTCTGTTGGTTTAGGGGCCATGGGCTTCAGTGAGCTACCGCCGAGAGGCCACGGGCCAAAAAAGTTTGAGAACCACTGCTATAGAAGAACTATAGATCATAACTTTAGAAGATCGACACAACTAGATTATCAACATAACTATAGATTGAGGTAACTACCATGTAAGGAGTGAGGACCGAAATTGAGGGGGAAGTATGCCCAACGACGACCAGTAATGCTTGTAAAGTAGAGTGTGCTGAGAGGTTTGGTTGTATGTATACATCATTGATCTTGATCATAAGCTATCACCTCACCGTATGACAATTGTTATTGAGCCTCTAAATTACCGTTTCCTCATGGGTCACCAGTTCATTGACAACCTTGGGAATTGGACATGAGAGGAGCTTTGTTTTCCCTCTGGCGGTTGAATTATTTCAATTGATGATTTGTGGCTGGACTTTGTTTGCATTGGGGGCGTGAACATTCCTTTGTTTGCAGAGTATCTGGTGATGTTCAAGTTGATATCAGGTGATGGTATATTCCTTGCAAAGCTGGAGGAAAGTTTACTGTTCTTATGTCAAGAAAACAAAGGCAAATGGTGTTAAATCAGAAAGAATTACTCTGTTACTTGTTTTCTTTTGTAATAGTTATGTAATAGTACTTAATAGTTATTTGATTTGATTAGCCAGAGATGCTCTTTCATACATGAAAGAGGGTTAAATTGCTACCAAGAGTTGCAACATCCTCTGAACCATCTGTCCACAGAAAATCAAGTTTACCATAACATGGGCATTAACATTATGATAGAGCTTTATAAGTTATCACTGCTATCAGCTAACTGATTTTTACCAACTCTCCAAATTCTTAAACCCTTCACTTCTTGTCTTTCCTATCTGAGGTGATGCTGTCTCCTCAAAAAGGTCGTACTTGTCGTTGGGTTTTGAAACTTCAGATGAAACCGTTACATCAAATATCTTCATTATCGTTTGACGTCTCAGCCTCTTCATACATTTCTAAGGAAACATTCTAGTTAACAAAGGTGACAAATGAATGAAGGACAGATGGGACAAGATAAGAACAGACTGGACAAGATAAGAACAGACGAGACAAGATGTAGAACAGATGGGATAAGATAAGAACAGACTGGACAAGATAAGAACAGATGGGACAAGAGAAGAACAGATGGGACAAGATGAAGAACAGACTGGACAAGATAAGAACAGACTGGACAAGATAAGAACAGACTGGACAAGATAAGAACAGACTGGACAAGATAAGAACAAACTGGATAAGATAAGAACAGACGAGACAAGATGTAAAACAGACGGGATAAGATAAGAACAGACTGGACAAGTTAAAAACAGGCTGAATAAGAAAAGAACAGACTGGAAGTCTTTTACCTTGTATTTCACTGCATAGATTACACTTGGAAGCTAAGAACTGGTACAAAATCAGCAGAAATATACAAAGCAAGTGAGGATATCAGAGTTTAGTGGGTATACACTTCATATGCCTCAAATATTTGGGATATGCTAGTATCTACATATGTATATACACTATATTTGAGGTGGAAAATACCATTTAAGGAAGTGCATCCAGATCTGTAGATAGGTAGGTATCTAGTGGAGATTTAATGAACCACATGATGTGACTGCTCCACTAGCTTTTGGTAAATCCATTAACCTTCTAGGGAGATTTTATTTATCAGTATCAAGGAAACCACAACAAACCCTGAGCTTGGCATAGCTCGGGGACTGTAAACAGGCTAACAGTTCTGTGAAAGTCACAAACGGAAGAATACAGCCTGCGAGCAATCTTGTTTATTCAAGCAGTCATCCCACCGGGGTAGGTCATAATGACCCCCATTTTTATTTTTCGGACCCCATGTTCGTTGTTACCGACTGCGGTCAGGAATGAGAAAGGTTGAAGAAGCAGGTCGTTGCATGCAGAATGTATAAAAGTTATTTAAATCTAAAATTCAAAACTAAAATCTTAGTCATGCTGTCATGTTACACATTTAACATTTCATAGGATTGTGTTGCATAAAAATGTACAGCCATTTTTACAAAAAAAATTAGGTTGGAAAAAATATGACACAATCTCACGTACAACAGGGAAAAATAATAATTAAAAAAAATAATTAAAAATGCCAAGCGACGGGCAAATGGTCATCGGACAGCTACAGGTTCAGACTTAAAACACACGAGACAGAATCAGAAAATGACTCTCTCGTTAAAATAAAAGATTGTGCAATAACTGCGACATCATCGAGGACCTACCACATTAAAATTTCCTTCGTCTCTCGCATCCAGTTTTTTTGGGCGAATCTGCGCACAAACGTTGCAGGTGTTTTATTAGGACAAGAGGGACGGACTTGACCGTCACCATTGTCTGCTAAGTACAGCAGGCTTTGTTACGGTAAGCTGGTGCCATTTTCCAAGGTGTCAAACAAAAGCCTTTCAATTTGAAATAAAAATTGTTAATCTTCTGGCAAAGGAGGTGACAGGTGTACCTTCTCTGACTAATCTTTTAATATTTGAATGAACAAAATGAATACGGTGCATAGAAAGATTCATCTAGTAATTAGTTTGGTATGGTCTGGTTATACAACAAAAAAACAACGGCAGCTGCAGTATATGTGCGTTAGTCTTCATTACAGAGATCCTACGTGGCAGTACTTCGATAAAAGTTTACCAGATTTACTTTACCAGATAGATAATATCTTTACGACAACTTCTGTATGCATAAATAACATTGCTTTAGCACCCCAAAATAACAACAACAACAAAAATGTTTTGGATCTTAGTTTTTCATAGTTACCTACTTTTGTTGGAAAGTAACCCAGACTGTACTTTACACTTTAGTGAAGACTGCGCTTTTAGCACGGCATGAACATGCATCACTTGAATTAAACTGCGTGTAAAAGCAAACGTAAGCCTAACCGGCACTTGATTTCAGCCGGTGTAACTTACTGACCGAATGGAATAATCACCAAAATTGTCCGTCTTGATATATCCACATTTTTTTTGGAAGATGGCAACTAGACCCACTGAAGGGCTAGTCATAGGACCGTACAATCAATGCTGGCTGCCAGTGTTCCTGATAAATGTAGCACCTCCAGTTAGAAAGTGTACCTCCTCCAGATGATGGATTGATACCTAGGGCCCATGGGCACTCCGTCGTGGTTCTGTTGCATCTGCAGCCGAGATGGCTGATGAGGGGGAATGGGTCTATCTATCTTGAAGATCCCTGGACTCGTTGAGGGAATCCTGGGACTGGAGACGATGGATTGATGCTCTGAGGCCGAGATGGCTGACGAGGGGAATGGTCTACCTTGAAGACATCTGGTTTATGACTCAGTCTTGAAGGCGGGTTATCTGTCAAAAAAAAAAAAAAAAAGTAGACATGATGACGAAAAAAAAAAATCATTCCAATTCGGGCTGCATATTATTCAGGTTACAATAATCTGAACAAACAAAACAAGTCCACCAACTTGTGACAAGACACTTGTTATTAAGTCCGTTTGGCTTCCGGTAGTATGTGACTAGACAAACGCACTTGAAACAGCAACTATAATAGGAGCACTGACTGACAGGGAACCAGAGTATAGTCATCCTGGCTCATTCATTGCCGTAAGCCAAATTATTTACCTCCATTTATTTACGGCGAGCATATATGTAACGCAGATCGTGAAATTTTAACGAAAACAGTGCGACCCTTTATCGGCAAAACACGAAGGAAGTACATGGCAATTGGCCAGATGGCACATCTCTCAGTTCAGTTGGACCGTGACTAGTTTGTTTTCTGCGATCATATCTATAAATGAGGCGAGGAAAAACTAATCTTGTAACTTTGTAAATTTTCCACCAGAAATACCTTCGTACAAACTGAGAAAGATGGTGAATATAACAGTCTCCTTTGTGGACCAAGACGGTCCCTTCATTAAAAGATCCTAACATGATGCGACCGCTCCACTATAGCTGTTGCTGTTCTGGTAAAGCCATTAACCCTAGTAGAGTGACAGATTTATGACCAAATTTTAACTACCAAGGAAAACTTGTTTGGCATAGCTCAGGAACTGTAATTAGGTTAGAATACTGCCAGCAAGGCCTGTGAGTTGTTCTTTGTTTATCCAACCTGTCGACACACACAGCACTGACTGCACCGGCATCTGATGGGGATGCAGCCCCAGGCCAACTGAAAAAATATGCCCACAAGCGACATGGGAAAAATATTTTATGTCTATGTTATACACTCTTTGTTTTTGAAACTAAGTAGGTCTGCCTAAGCAATTTAATCGTAAGTTTAAAAGACGTTTTCACACATCTCGTAGGCCTCTTATCAAAGTTCAGGACCCAGGCCCACGAAATGCTTAATCCGGCCCTGCCTGCACGAGAAAGGTTTAAAAGCAGCCGGGGCCGCGGCACAAACGGTCGCCACAGCGGCCTGCAAGAGCTTACCCCCTCCGCTGCACCTCGTCGGCTCCTTTGGAGACGGGCCCGGGGCCGGCCTCCGACCATCCTCGTCGTAGGAGTACCTCGAGTACCCCCTCCCGGCACCGAGCCTAGCCGCGCCGGTACGAGGCTTGGGGGACGGCCTGTCCATTTCGCAGTAACCGTTTTCAACCGTCATGTTTGGCGGCGGTTGGGACATCGACCTGTTGCCGTCGTCGAGGTAGCTCTCAAGGGGCGGCTTTTCGATTTGTTTCCAGTAGGAATCCTCCGCTCCGAAGGCCATTTTGATGATGCCGATAGCCAGGTCTTTTTCTGTCAGGAAGACAATTAACCAAAAAGTTAAATTTTTCAGTAAAATTACACCCATTTTAATCGAAACTAACGTAGTAATATAGGAGCTTAATTATCTACAACTCAAGGGTGATGCTTTATTACTACTGTGTTTTTAATATTTTTCAGTAATAAAACATGCACTGTTTTTTATTTTTTGCAAGATATACAAAATGCTTGTCTGCATGATTGTAAATTTCAATTATATTTTTTCTCCTAAACATCTAGGAATAACAGTATGTTATGGAGGCCCAGCGATTTGGTACAACATGTAAGACCACCTCAAGTACAAGTATGAGTATGTAAAGTTAGGGTATAGGCAAGTATCTACAATTTATTTGAGGTAGTCTTACATGAAGTACATACCTCAAAATAGGATATATACATGAGAATGTATAAGTTAGGGGTTGGGCTGGTATCCCTATACACATGAACTTACACTATATTTGAGTTATAGTCTTACATGATGTTTGCAGTCAGGACCACAGTAAGAGTGTCAAAGCATACAACACTGCCAGCAATTTCCAATGCAAATTACATGGGAGGGGGAGACATTTACCACTATGCCTAATACATTTAACCTTGTGTAACAACATTTACAGGGGGTCAAGCCATAAGTCACAGGTGGAAGGGGGAGTGTATGTCCTCCCCCCAACTATTCTTCAAAAGTTGAAAATAAAGCACCATTTAATTATGCAAAACTGTAGCACCATTTAATGATGCAAACATGTAGCACCATTAAATGATAGAAAGGTTCCTCCAAGGGTTCCCCTTCCATGACATAGTTCTGTCACATATACGATCACTAATTGGTCAAAAACCGGTTTTGACCAGAAATGCCTGGTTTACATATTCATAATCAAACCACGCGTATGACTTTGAAGGATGACATGTAGGAGACATACAGTCATTAATCGAGAAACACTTAGCTTAATTCCGATTGCTTCCTCTTTTCACAAGTAACGCGTCATTTCTTGGAACCTAAAATTTATGGAACGTGTACAACTTACATGCATATGCTGTATTTCTTCAACACTCTAGCTTGTGGGGAGCATTTTATTGTGGGAGCATTTTTTGGGAAAGGGGGTGATATTTTTTCCTCTGTAGATTCTACCCTCGGAAAAGAAAATAATCACCCACCCCCCCCCCAACAAGCAACGGTGTTGACTAAAACTTCATGTGCAAATGATAAGCATGTGACCAGAATTGTAATCAGCAGTCAACTAAATTTATATTTTTCCAAAGCTTACAGCTCCAACATTTTAGGTTAAAAGCCCCATTTTAGGCCAAATAATTAATATACATATTCCCCCATGTCCTTTTTATTCAATTACAGACTTGAGGTTAATTTTCCAAGTTAGCTGATAAGGAATTCAATGTATGCACTAATGTTTAGACCACCTTTAGTTTAGACCACAAAACTGCCCGGTTTAAAACCAGGTTTAAACCGGGGGTGGTCTAAGCCGATCAACCAGGCTGACCACCAGGGTTTGCTGCTGCTGCTGCTCAAATTTTTGGCCCCACCTGACAGACACAGTTCTTGGTTGGCCCAAACGACTAGTTGGTGGACCAAAGGGCCGGTGCAACGTTTTTAGAGTATTCCCTTGAAATAACAAAAAAAGAAAGCCACATGCTAAGATAATAATAACCTTTATCGCCGCTGGCCAGCAACCAATCTTTGACAGCTCCGATCGAATCCGTTTGCAGAATTTGACACAGCATCTCGAGGACCTGCACAGGGACAGCAAAAAAAAGGATGAGTAATGGGTTAATTACTATGGCAACTACCAGAAGGCACCCACCCAACCAATAGAGAGAAAGACATAAAACTATAATGTACAATTCTAACTTCAGACACAGTACACAACAACAAAAAGGTCAACAAAGCTAGGTTAACATTATTTTTATGAAATAGTTTGTACTACATGTTTGCCATAAATTGTTTGTTTGCAATGACGTTTCAAATAGAATCTATAAACGTGTTTGTGTTCCATCCAACATTAACAATCGCTGTGTATGCACTTGTCTATCTTGGGATATCTATTTGTCTGATTGTTCTCTTCGCTCTGTCAAGCACTCGGAGACTAGCTTTGTATTGTATTATTATTTTTATGATGTCAAGCTTGTAACAAGCTACCAGCACATTTAAGTCTTCAGTTCCTTTAAAGCTGCTTAATGAATGACTGAAAGAAAGTTGTACAAAGGAAGTACATATGGTTTCTTACCTATAGTGGTGTGTGTAATTGGTTTAATTAATATAGTGGTGGGTTTATATTGTTTCATTCCCACAGTGATGGTGTGTGTTTAAATGGATTCATTCCTAGCAATGTGTATAAATGTAACTTCTCATCCCTGGTGGTGTAGTTAAATGATTTCATCCTCACTGGTGGGTTTAAATGTTTTCATTCCTAGTTATGTGTTTAAATGGTTTCATCCTCACTGGTGTGTATAAATGGTTTCATCCTCAGTGGTTGTGTTTAAATGTTTTCATTCCTGGTAGTGTGGTTAGATGGTTTCATCCTCAGTGGTGGGTTTAAATGGTTTCATTCCTAGTCTGTGGTTTTTTTTCTGTGTTGTCATGCGATCAATGGAGTTAATCACTTGCTCGTGAGATCGTGGCCCGAATTTTCACTAAATTCCGAACAACGCAGCAGCCACAACATCCCAGTAAACAGTGTTTATTCGCCAAACAAGCGGACAGAACAGCGTCACCACTAAGCCGGTCACCGTGTCTGATATCGGTTTTTGCAAACTCAAATATCCGCCGCTTTTAAGGGGGCAGTATAGAAACTTTCGGTGCGCACAGCTGATTAACACTGCAGAGTTATATGCCACTTGTGTAGAGCCAATATTATCCTGTGACAAGAAACCTTGGGATATACTAAACATGACTGTACTTAATTGGTTCTGGACATTCCCAACGAATGGCCGGATGTAATGGAGCTTTTATTATTGGTCAATTGTTTTAACTTTGGAAAGCTGTAGTTTTTAACTATCTAAGTATGAAGACAGTGTTGCAGGCTTGCACATCAATTTGTGGGGTCTTTTGCAAACTATCATCAGTATCCTAATTTAAAACTGGAATTAGTGGCTTTTGAGTATATTCCATTAAGAAGAGCAATAAACACTCTGGTTATCACGTTCAACTTTTGCAAAACCACCCGATGGTCAAGTCGTTCTACTTCTTCTTACCAACGCTTCGTTGCTCTGCTCGGGCGCTATGTGGAGGAAGGGCTCCCTCTGGCGGGATGCACCCCTGGACATCCCTCTCGACGGGGGCGGCATCAGCCTGCCGGTCTCGGCAGAGTACACGCTCGTCCTCCTCGGCTGCTCCCTCTGGCGGTCCTTCACCTCTTTGGGAAGTCCAAGTCCCGCCTTCTCCACCAGGGACACCAGTTCGTCGCGCCATTCGTCCGTGTACGGTACTGTTGAGGAATGTTAAAACTAACATTAAAAAAGACGACATCAAAGGTACAACTGAAAGATTATAAACGACAGAAACTTACTAAATGACGACGCTCGTTAGCAGCCTAATTAATTCAGCTTAGAATATAAATGGTCGACATTTACTTCATTTTAAAAACCGTAATGTACAATAATCTGTATTACCATGTAGGGAACAACACATTATTTATTAGTCTATATCTATATTATATCTATATATTATAAAAATCACAGAAAAAAAGTTTGTGATTTTTGTTTTCTTTATTATTATTTTTTGTTTTTATATATATAATACATATTATTTATATAATAAATAAACAATAATAAATAAAATAAAAAATTAAACAAAAAATGCCATGACCACAAGCTGCAGGAATTTGCATCCAATGCATTCAAGGAATAATGGTGTACTTCGATCGATCATGCAGGTAGAGCACACTGGTTACAAGATCTCCGTTTATTGGTTAAGAGAGAATCTTATAAATATTTACATTGCAAGTGATTGGCCAATTGGTAAAAACTTTAACATAATAATATGAATAAACATATTCAAAGTCTATAGTATAGTTAGTGAAACAATGTTTGGCTTAACACCATAGGCATACGTGTTTTTATGAACGCAAAAGATAGCCATACTCCTCCTCATCATCTGCCATGAACTCTGGTAACCTATGAATCGGTGTTTATTATTTCGTTATTGCCAATGGTAACTGACCAGTGGGGTGATTCGACACTTTGTAACCAGTGCACATCGGTCGATCCACATGTACGTATCACGCTGCTTTAAGTACCGGGAAACTAACAAGTTGAAAGTCATTAATGTGTCGTCTGTAGGTATATGCATGACTCACTCAGACCCAAGGTGGGATCGGCCCTCTCCCTCACAGATAACGGGAATCTTTGAAAGTTCCTGCTGGCTTCAAGTTGGTTCACTTGGTGGGCCTGTAAGGATGGGTTGATATGGTTCGGATGGTAATTTATGGACTGGACCGGCAGCCGCGCGGGTGAGGACTGCCTCATGTCGGTGTTGCGCAATTGATCACGTGACCTCATGTGGGGGTACTTAACGAACCCGTCGTCGTGCACGGCACAAATCGGAAAATCTAACAGACCTGAAAGAAAAGACGTATCGAAATAAAAAATACGGGTATACTAGCTGCAGTACAGGAATAGTGAAGTATACGAATACTGCAGTACAGGAATACTCAAGTATGGGAATACTGCCTTCCAGGAATACTGAAGAATAGGAATACTGCAGTATATGTAATACTGAAGAACAGGATTACTGCAGTATAGGAGGAATACTGCATGCAGTACAAGAATAGGCCTACAGGAGGTACAGGAATATTGAAGTACAGGAAAATTGAATTACTAAGACAGTAAATATAAAATATGGAACCTTAATGCCGATCACACCTCAGGAAATATGATCAACACCTGTAATTAACAGTTCACCTTCAACAATTTTTTGTCTATTTTGAGTGTATATCACTCCTAACAGCTAGATAAGGAGCTTACTGAGTTATATATTGTTCCGGGTCATGTGTTTCATTTTACGATGGTCCGTTATCGCTAATTCTCCCTACCTTTGATGTGTCTGACGCGGATTGATTGTGGATTGTGCCTCGCAAAGAAAGAGCTCTGGGTCAACTGGCCGAAGCGGACTTTCGCCCCGGTAGCGGGCCTCGCACCCGCAAAATCTTTCTGGGTCATCGGTAACATGTGTGTCCTGGTATTGTGCTCGGGCACGGCACCAATGGTACTCCTCACGATCAACGGTTGACTGCCTTCTGGTTTGAAGACTGGCATGGCAGAACTGCGTATTCTGTTGTTGAAGACATGGGTCAAATTATGCAAAGTTGTTAAACAGATCTACTGCCTAGTATACTATTTGCAGGAAATATAGGCCTAATTACTCTTTAATGTTTGTTGTTACTGTAGTAAATTTCCAACTAAAGAGTAAAGCATAGACGAAATGTGGATAAAGTACTGGACAAACGTTCAATAAACTGGTAATAACAGTATATACGGCACTGGTTAATGGGGCAATGTCCTCCAACAGAACCATGCACTACATGTTAACGTGGCACTACATTATACTAATTAAAAAATTAATTAAAAATCACAATTAGATTGTGAATCAGTGATTGCCATATAGGCCATAGCAATTACAGTATTTTGCTCTCAATTTATGAAGTTTAATAATTTAAAGCTCATCACCGATAGCATAGCTGCTATAGGCCTACTGGTTTTTAAGAAAACCCTTCCAATTAGGGATATAATTACGCCACGGTTTCGAAAGGAAACTGACCCAGCCACTATGCTACTTCGATCGGACTACCAAGGCCAAGAGTTCATTAATTAAGCGAATTACTGGTGGTACTACTCGACTCCTTGGTGTGATAATGGACTAGCGTCAGGACATGACTAAGTGAGGTGCAGTTTAATTAAATAATGTGGCGGCTATAAAGACCATAACTAAGAAATTAATACTCTTACTCTTACACAAGTTACATGAAACGTTAAACACCTACCTTCTACTTATGTTACTTAAATTCCAGTTTCACATTCAACTGTCCAACCTCCAGCGGCCTGGAGGGTTAAATTAATAATGCTTTTACACACCTGTGGGATTACCGTGGAGAACGGGTGGGTATACGGCGGGACTTGGTTGGTCCGGGGACACTTGTCCTACTGCTACGTGATTAATATTAAAACGCAGACCGGCGTCCAGTGAAATTATTGAACAATATTTCTCACTTTCTCCTCATCTTGGAAAATATAAATCTCTTGTGAAATCGTACCTGCAGATTACGTCGGTTTTTACAATTTATATCACTAGATAGAATCGAAAAAAACTACTAGTTGATACTAGTGACTCCAAACAAGTGGTATGTTAAATAGCACTGTCCGCGCACTAGCGTTGCAGGTTCCATCATGCAACGGGGTGTGCCTGCCTGCACATGGGGGGGTTACTTCCATAGCAGCAGCGTAAGTATTGTTTACCGGTCTTGTTGTTCAGCCTGAATAGCCCGTTGCCAGGGGGAACGCGAGATGCTTTCACTTGTCTTGTTATAATACAACAGCATTACGACAGTTTCATGACGACGACGGACGACACTGCGTCCCGTTCTAAGTTTTACTGTCCCGCAGCGACCTGAACAAGTATAGTAAGTAGTATTATGGTATAGTATAGATAATGAGGATCAGGAAGGACAATGTCCTCATAAAGGATCCTGAACCACAAAAACCCTAAATTCTACCAATATCCGTAAAATAGGCGTCGATACCATTCTTGAAGGGATTGACACTACTAGCATATACACCAATGACTCAGGCAAGTCATTCCCACTCGTAACGTTACGCGAAACCAGGAATACTACATGACTGCAGTAATTAAGAGGAGGGGATGGGGATGGGGGGAGGGAGGGGGGAGATAAGTGCATTATAACTTGAATATAAGTACAAAACTTCACCGATGACCATGTTATACGTGACGCAACAACTTTCCGCCATGTCCAGGATAGCATTGAACTGGCTGGGTTCATCGTAAACTAACTTGTTGACCATTAGACACCATCACGCGGTTTCAGCTATAGGCTACTGTGGCTTACTATGTATAAAGCGTGTTTAACTTGGCGCCGATGTTTTTGTGCCACGCATTATTTGAAGAGAAAT
>JAODAG010298319.1:9104-23610 GCA_027574785.1 Orphnurgus asper | reverse complement strand
ATATATATATAAGGGTTTTATCTCGACCTAGACAACGTGACTAGGTATTTAAATATTAATCCGAATTCGAAACAAAATCCGGAAAAGCCATTGGTTTAGAATTCAGAATCGTATTCAGGATGTCGAAATAGATCGGAAGATTGGCCGCAAATCAAGAATCAAGAAGTTATCTCCTATTATATCACAAATAGGGCACATCAACAAAATGGGTAAATTGTACCAATTTAAGTAAAAATTTAGATAAATGTGCCAAACTAAGAGGGACCAGCCGGGATCAGTCAATAACTTCGAATTCGAATTATATCTGCAGCTTTTCTATATGCGTTTCAAAATCTCGTTAAGATGACGGATGACATAATTGGATCGTGCACGTGTAACCTTTTCGGGGGGGGGGGGTTGTACTCTTTCGTCTTTCGTAAGTAAATGTTCGCCAAACGATAGACGATCAATCTACACTTCTATATAGGTAACTTCCGTATTTAGCCAAGGTTGAATAGTAACAGGGAATGTTTTACAAGAAACACGACAAGAGACACCGATTTGACAGCACACGTGCATACGTACGTTGTCATGAATTGGGCTATTCGAGGTGACGGTGTTATAATCATCTTCAACTCCCGTGCGTGAGGACGGTGGTCTCCTACGTGATCGTATTCGTTGGTATCTCGGCCCTCTGTCTCTGGATTTCTCCAGAAACATGACGAGTATACATGCAGCTGAACCTTTGAGAATAATGATCTCTTAGTTACGAGCAGTATGGCACCCTACCTGTGTAGGCGGAGCTCGACGCTGCGCAGCTTATCCCAATGTTAGCTCTCCGGCGAGTGACTGTGCACATGACTGTTTGACCTTCAAGTAAAATGATGTCTGATTGATTGTATATTATAGCCCACTGGATAAAAGTTCCCCATATGCCGAGAAATGGCGCTAGAGCTATCACTGTCGTCAATTTACGCCGGGTAAAATATGGATACACCATGCAAAATATGTATTCTAGGAATACGATTTCTGACATATCCCTGAAAGAAAACATAATAAATTTGCATCATTGTTTGTTGTTGTATCTTTCATCTTACGCGGGTGTAGGTGAAGGACCTCGAGGCGTCCTTAGAACTCGCACTTATGAAGAACCGAGTTGACTTCGTGAAGCTGCTACTCGAACATGTCTGTATGAACGGATTTCTGACGACCCCGAGGCTTGAGCGACTCTACAACTACAAAGTAAGTCGCTTTTTATTAGTAAATGAAAGAAATCAGAGAACGGAGCGTCACTCTTTTCAACCAAACACCCCCCCCCCCTCTCGACCAAGATACCAAGGGCATTTAACAGGAATTATTACGAAGGTATTAATTAATTAATCATTAATTAAAGTGAAATGTCATAATAATCAACGGGAGACCACCAGATCAGTCATCTCGAACCCTGATTGTCATTTGCTATGTTCGGGCGATAATTAATGTTTGTAGCTCCTGAGTCATTGGGGGTTCTGGAAGAGGGAAGACAGTCTACCTTACCCAGAGTGTTCTATCTGCGTACTTTGATGTTTATATCTATGACTCGAATGAACTTCTCTCCCAAGAATAAATATTCCTCGGTGATCGTAACACCACAGTGCGGAATACTTTCGTTTGTAATAAATCCATTCGTGTTACTCAGAGGCACATAGACAGACTTTAATTGGAACTTTAGTTTGGGCCTACATATATAGGCATATATATATATATTATATACACTGTATACTCTATTAAATATATAGTCAATATCAAGTCTCCTGTTTTCGCACACGGTTATTTCTCTTCAGTTTTGGCTTGATGGTCTACAGACCTTCCTTTAATCTCTTTATATGAATTAGCACAATAACAGAGACTGTTCGTTGACTCGTCAATCAGTCATGTTGCAAACGATTAACCAGATAATGTTTATAACATGCAACGATCTATATACCTTTTTTACGGTTTGTTTTGAATGTCGCTTCACGGGGTAGAAGAATGTAATTCAATCTCCTAAGCCCTACGTACTACCGCATATCAATCTGCAATAAGCAAGAGTGAACTTTCATATATCAAGATTCTCTAATCGTGTCAATCTATGTTGTTTGTGTTAGGACGAAGACAACGTAACGACCTTCTCGGTTTTCAGGACGAAACGTTTTCCAACCGACTCAAAGGTAAGTTAACGATCTTGAGCTTAGGGGATTTCTGACGTAGTTTGCTGAACCCCCGTGAGGTACGGTAGATAGAGGGACTTGGACAAACAAATACCGATTTAATACTTTTTACCAACTCCCCTTTATACCTAACTGATGTGGTGTGATATTTGTTAATGTATATATATATATATATATAAATATAACATTCTTATTGATTGGTTTATGACTGAATTAAAAAAATGTCTATAAAATATTGCGGCCATTTGGATAAGAATCTTTATAAGAGAATTGATACCGTTGTTACTCGGAGTCGGAAGGCAAGTTATTCTTGAGATATATTCGTAATATAATGTGGTGACAGTCTGTGTGTGTTTGTCAATTTTTGAACGTTCTTTGTTCCGTTGGTGTGTGCTAACTTGGTACCGTAGTATATCAGTTATGCCTGGCATACATTGAAATTATATTGGTTATTGATAATATTATCATTTCACTAACCATTTACCCTTTTCCTGAATCTCATGCTTTTTGGCAGTAAAAATTATTCGCTCGATTGCAATAACAAACTCGTCATGTACTCGTTCACGCGGAGCTATAAACTGCGTTGCTTTTCCCGGTTGTTTAATTCTCCGACGAGTAACCGTGACATGCGGTCAATACGGCATCGACATACTACGGTAGCCACGTGTGGCCATTGTATTTGAAAATGTCAGCCCGGTCGTACGCCTTGTCTGAGCTTGCTAGCATGATCCGCCCGAGGTAGCTATGAAACAAACGGAGACTACACACATGATACAGGTAGCCTACACGCTATAAATGGTTAACCATTGGTCATTGTTCTACACTGCGCATACGGTATAAGCGCGGTATCGTAGACCTGACGATTCCGAAGGCCGCATACGTTGTACTTTGCAAACAGACTGCTACAAGATTATCTAGGATGCAATCACCGTGAGACTGGTTTTTAAGCAAACCCTCCCCAGAATTAACCTGGGATCTAAACCAAAGAAACGGCAGCATATGCCACGGCTTCAAAAGCCAACTGACCAACTTCAAAGCGCCAGTCCTATATCGTTTGGAATGCTAAGGCTAAATATCATTGGGCGGGTGTAGTGCCACATAAAGTGTAGTGCATGGCTCTGTTGGAAGACATGCCCCACCATTAACCAGAGCGAGCCGTCCTAAACACAACATATACTACACATGATCTTAGCCAAAAGGCTAGAAGCGATCACTGTGAGACTGTTGCAAGAGAAGAATAAGGTTGTAATCTCCGTGTCTGCGGAGTTACTGGAGAATGCTGCAAGTATTATATGAAGGTTTTAATCGCAGTGAACTCTGCGGAGTTGAGAGAGACTGCTACAATAATTTCGAGGTTGTGACATGCACTGTGAACTCCGTGGAGCTATAATGCTGCTACAAGGGATTACGAAGGATGTAATCACTCTGCTGAGTTATGAGACTGCTACATTAACATTATCGAGTATGCATTACTGCGAACTCCGAGGAGTTATTGCAAGATAATCAAAGATACAACCACTGTCAACTATGCGGAGTTATGAGACTAATAAAAATGAAGGATACAATCACAGACTGCGAATTATTACGACACTTTCTCAACGGTTGCTGAAGTAGGCCTATATTAATATCAATTATTGTATAGCCAGGTAAATTTTACAAGATGCGTTTTAACGTGAAGGCACAACGTAGTGTCACTGTGGGCACGCGCATCCATTACATGAGGTTCAAAAACAAAGCCAAGGTGCGGACCTGAAACCCTGCGCTTTTGACCGTCTGCTTTAAATTAACAGAGAACCTTGTAAGTTTCTGAACTCCAAAACGAACATCAATGTTGGCTTAAATTTTCATTTTTTTTATGTACTAACAAGGATCAATCTAACACGTTCCTGGCCTGGTTAATAAAACCTGACTGGAAAACTACAATTTATGGATATAACGACCAATTAGGATTTTCTCAAGTCTTTCCATTTGCATCGCATGAGGAAAGTTCCTTAGAAAGCAACAAGGAATTGGATCCTCGAGCTCGAAGCGAGAGAGAGGGAGAGTAAGAACTTTAGCGTTCATATTTATCACTGGTAACAAAATGGGTGCCACCAAAACAACGACGGTCCACCCTTCTTTGAACAATAATGAAAATGTATTTCGCAGGCCAAAAAAAAATTAAAAAAATTGTAATTATGCTGACAGAACTTATTACCAAATTTACGGACAGGATTGATCTTTGATGCTCCCAGTAATTAGGTACACTTTAAAATAGAAACAGATGGTCGTATCAGGCGGGCAAGTATAGCCACGCTCGGATACAGTTTTGTAACACGTTTCATTGGGGGAGGGGGAAGATTTGGAGTGCATAAGCCTTCTTTTTTTACATTTAAAACGGGCCGCTTCATGCCCCCACCCTATGTAGCTACGTCCCTGATATAAGGAGTATGTAATCGATGGGTTATCTTGCGAGGGACGATGGATACAATGTTGACTACAGGTCACGACTATTTTGAACGGAGAGTAAATCTTTTCAGTTGCTTGTTCTTGTGTGTCTACGTTTTCTCAGATGTGTCCACCAACAAAGTTAAACCTGTATCGAGTCGGATTGGTTATGGAGCAAATTATAGGCAACGGGTTTAGATCGACATATACCCTTCATGTCGACGGGCATACTGGCAGAAAGAAACATGGCTGTCGATGCTGTGGAGAAACGGTAAGTATACAACAGCACATAGTTTCGACCCAACGTATTAAATATTTCCTCTCAAAATATATATAGAATCGTTTGAAGATCTACCAGTAGGGTAAGTTGAAATCTAAGTACCTTTGGGTCAGCTAATACGGTCTCTCAGTTAGGCCCACCCTGGACGTGATTTCCTCTACCTCAACCATTTCGGCCCTTTCATCATGGTTGATCCCCCCCCCCTCCCTTCTCTCTCTCTCCAAAGCAACATCCTTCATACGGCCACAAAAGTTACGTACATACCAAACACATGCAAGACACATTTTTTCGACTCCATTATTCAAACTAGGATCTCCTGTTTGACGTGCAGGCATCGATACCCACCCGTGCCGAAAAAGGATCACTGCATATAAAAGCACTGTTTATTGTTTAATATTGCATACGATGTTCTATGCCCGTATGTTATAACACTCTATCACATGTTAAAAATTTCTGCTTACGTATGCCACCTTGTGTTAAAATTTGATTGATTGCTCTTTTCTCACACGACTGAACAATTGAGTCTTTGTAAATACAGGGAGACCGCTAGAAAGCAACCAACCAGACCGATGGAGTATGCAGCAATATCGTCAGCGATCTCCGGGTTTCCCCATATTTCTCCATACTTCTCCATATTTCTCCATTCTCCAATTTCTTGTAAACTCCTCATTCCAGAGCAGAAAGATGAACATTAAGCTACTTTGTACTTTTGCGGTTCCTTATAGTGTCACGTTCAACAAATCCCCTACTATTGCTCCCCATATTTCTGTGGCTTCTAAAAGCGACTCGAATTTAACTTGTGTTATAACACAGATGCATGTATATATGCTTAACACCGTTCATTTAAATAACATGTTAAAGCAGGAGAGGCTTTCGGCACGGGTGGCCCAACCAATTTAGATATGACGATAGATGTTTAGAATCCAAAAGGAGCAGGTCACAGTTCACTATTACAAAATGCACTTCTATATATTGGAGCAACAAAGCCAGCCATATATGTATGGGGTTGTGGGGTTTCAAAGTAAACAGGGTTTCTCGAATAACTTTCAATTAGAATATATTGCGGATTAAATTGTTTTTTTTTTTTCTTTGAAGAGAATATATTATCCTTCGAGCCTCGATGGGTAATTTTAACATAAATTAAAACCGGTTTCATCCGTCCAGTAATTTACTACTAACAATGATGATATGTTGAATTTAAAATTCCCTCTTAGTTAGTAAGAACGTCCTATGATGGTTGGATAATAAATAATTAAACTTCGTAGCCATTGTTTATAGTGTTTGTGCATGCGTTATTATTTACAACAATGATTTACTGTAGTTCTACTGACATACAGAACTAGTAGAACATCACAAGCTGAAACGTTTGCATTTGTATGCAATATTTGACACCAGGTATTATTACATTTCTCTTTGTTATTATATACTAGTACCGGACACTGCTTCCCGATTTTGTAGAAAGTTGGGCCCCAAATATGAAAAAGGCAAAGATTACTCATTCTTGACTTGCGACCACCCCACCTCCTATTTCATGGGTATTCATTTATCAGCTTAAAATATCTTATCTACTCCTGCAAAAATGGTATATACGTATGTATTCGTACCTTCATCATCTCGACTTGTGGAGTTTGACATTCGATAAATCGACGAAGATTTATATTGGAAATGACGTGAGGTTTCATGTCAATAAATTTTGAAGATCCAATGAGACTTTCCAATCGGGAAAGATAGGTTATGTTGAAAGCAATAGTGGCGTGTTTACAATGAAGAGGCCATTGGTGAACCAAAGTTTTCTTACCAAATGAATATTATCCAGGGCCTCGATGTTCCGACGTTATCAGCTCTGGGTATTATCTGTTTATGAAAATACCGGTGACATTAAGACATCAAGACCTCAGTTGTAGTCTCACTTAAACCCGGTCTCGGCGTTTGAAGCAAAACGATGTACCCAGTTTTGTGTGCTGCATGCTTCAGTTAAACACAAATATATGATGACGATCCGTGCATTTCTACTCGTACTCCTGAATAAAAGGTAAATGAGAGAGGGAGAAAATAATGCAGTCTAACTGACGTGTTCTAGATGAGGCAAAATATCATTACGACTGGGATTCGATATTATAGATAATGTTCAGGGGCACATTACGGTATTCTTGCCAAAGTCGTAACAATACCAATCATATAACAGTGCCTAAAACTTGCCAAATTACAATATTTGTAAATGTAAGCCATGATTATATGTCATATTTCTACGCATTATGCTTTATTGGTTTGAGGGAGTTTTTGCAAAAGACATATTCTGAAGATCATCTTGTATAACAAATAATTATCTATAATTAAGGTAACTTAATTAACGGAGAATATCGACCTCGTAGACATTGTGAAAATTCTCCATCAAAAAATATATCTATAGGTTAGTTTTCTTAGAGGAAAACTAATATGGATTAACCACTATGTTTAATTGCAGCAATTTGACACAGGGCCCTGTCAGGCAAAAGCAGTCAATGTGATGTCATCCAATAGCGTTATTACATAAACAAACGGGTGTGCTTGTAAAAAGTGATTTGTAGGCTAGATCTGATCACAGAATCTGCCAGATTGTCAAATGCCAGATGGTCAGTCCGGCAAGCCGCCTGTTAATTGGGAGGAGTGAGAACAGGCTTTTGGAAGAGTTCCGAGGTCGAGAAGCACCAGAGGCCACTGTTTCAAGGCTTCAGAAGGTGTGGTGTTAGAAGGAATTTCTTCTCGCAGGGAGTAATGTGGATGATTGGGATAGTCTATCTGTTTCAGTCATAGTGTCTTAAAGCGTCAATGCCTTTGAGAATGCTCTTGATAGGCACTTTTCCCGCCGGAAAAATCTAAACGTAGCTAAGCTAAACTTTTCCTGATAGATGGTTTCGCAACCCCTCCTCCCATCTTATTCCCCCTATAACCTACTCCAACATCCTGGCTACGTCATATCTAATAATACAGATACCATTAATCTCCCTACCATGGAGCTATTAGAGTTGCAGCAATAAACTATTATTTGTATTGAGCAGTACCATCTATGATTTTATTCTATAAAAAAACAAAGCTAACATTTCCCCCCTACATTTTGTCGCACAACGATACGGGATTTCTGATGGCAGTATTGAAGATGGCGCTATACCTTAATGTCCAAAGATATTGCGCTTTTATAATGTTATTTTATTATTTGCTAACTTGGTTTACGTCTTGTCTTTTAATTAAATTGATGTATGAAATGTTTCATGTGTATCGATCATTATATGTTACTTTCATGTCGAGTTTGTTTCTTTATAGAGGGTGGCATAACGCTATTATCCTTCCTTTTATTTTTGTATCAAAATGCACGTAATGCTTGGTATTGGTTTCTTCTGATTATAGTGTCCTCTTGAGAGTATCATAGTAAATCCTAATAGTTCTTCCCGCAAATCTCCGGGAATCCACAAGAGATAAACTACTTATGGCATGTATGGTGCTAAGATGTAGTCTATACTTCGAAGGGAACAACTGGCAAAACGATTTAGAATTTCAAATTCGAAGTTTCCTCTCGGGAGTATTATTTGGTAAATTCATCGGGATTTCAGGCATTGCTTTCGATTTGGTGAAGTTACCGGCATGAAGCTTTTTTAGAAGGACCAAATATTCAGTAACTTGTCACGAGGATACGAACCTTGGATTTGTCTAATCATATAAAATCACCGTACGTGACTTAAACATAAAGACTGTTTTTCGTCTGGTCACATGCATGTTTCATTCCTAAGTGTCATGTTCAATGGAGATAATAGTGTTTTAAGTACATATGCCTATATACATAGTTAACTTCGCGAATATTTTGGAAAAAATTGTAGTGAAACTATGCAAACTATATAACAACGTAGCAAATTTGAAATAGTTTAGTGTAGAAGTGATTACTCGTCACGTTGGCTTGTGAATATGTATATATATATATACCGTATATATATATACAAGAGGTAAGTGAGAAGTTGGCACCGCGGTACGCACTATAGTAAGGTCCCAAAAGTCCCCCCCCCTCTTCAAGATTACAGTATACTCTTTGCAAACTTGTTTAAATTGTGTACCGTATGTATATAAATGTTGACTGAAACAAAATGTTCTGCGAATTTGAATCTGAATCTAAAAGTCTACATCGCTTATATTTACTCCCTTTTCAGAATTCGAGTCCCGCCTTTGATGAGCTAAATACAGAACAAATAGAAGTAGTCTGAGAAAATCATCTGCGAATAATTATCCCCAGACACCTCCCGTTTAAAAAAAAGGTGGTTAGGGGGTCTCATCTCTCGACGTGGTAATTATAACCAGAGTTTGAGAGGCACTCTGTCGGTTTTAGTTTTTCCCTGAACATCTGAAAGGTTTGGACGATCGGGTGATGAAGTATCGACCGCAGTGATCTTGCGGTTCTTGAACTCCTCTCAAAATTGAAAATTAATATCGCTAGCGAGGAGGTAACCATTTTCCAGCAGCCTATAAAGCGCATAATTTCTAACGTGGATAATACTGTATTTGCAACCCCTTAAATTTACGCGCAAACCGCAACCTCTTTTAATTAAGTGCTTAATCGTTACGGTACACTGTTTTCATTTTGTTTTGGTAAATGTCTTCAATGTTGTGATCAGGAAGACCCAGCTATTCTTTATAGAAGCAATCAACATTTTCAACATTCAGTTTAATTAAATAAAGTTGGCGATGGAAATATCACTCTGTTTTAGTCAAATCGAGATGGTATTGCTGATTACATAACAATTACCGTGCATGTTGTTATCGTAAAGGATTGGTAATCCGTATTTCTGAACAACTAATAATAAAACGTATTCATCACATTCAATATTTTCTCACTTAGGTTAATGGCATATTTTTTCCCTCCAATCACTTCATACAGCAACTGTTACAGTGTATACAATGACGCAAGGCCTTCAGCGGTGCAGACAGTTTTGAAACTTGAATGTCATTGATTTCTTGACACCGTCGACGAGTATAATGATATATTATACCAAACATCAAATGATAAATAGTGATGGCATTATCCGCCATCTTTTACTGAGCGTTATGGACTGTCTCACTACTGCATGTCGTTTGCTTTCTTCAAATTTTACTGTGAGTCCGTGTGTTGTGTAAATCGCGCCAATCATCTGTCAACTTACAGTTACGATTTCTAAAAACAAACAAAAAATAAGCTTATACTCACGCCGTTGAATTATCTCGTTGAGAGGTGATGTATAACTTAGATTGTTACCGTTAAGTTCTTCGGCAGTTTCTGGTTCTGCAGAGCAAAAGTTTCGCCGAACTGAGCAGATGCAGGACCGGATTTTTAGGCTGCACAAGAAATAAACGAACTAGAGCCTACGGCCTCACAGCATCTTTGCGGCATTCTTGCCAAGTTTAGATGTTCCACTGGCGGCCTTATTCTCTGTTGACAATTTCCTGATAATGGTCTCTTCAGCTTTCCATATCAACTCTCTGCTAAGAGAATGTGCATGCCTTGATTTGTTATCACACACAGGGTCCATTATATCATGTCGTGAACCCTTGCTATTAAACCTCCCTCATCCAGACCGGGCCCCGGTCCGTAAACACGGGGTCCGAAACATAAAAACGGGGGTCATTAAAACCTACCCCAGTACCGGTAATAAGTTTTCCGTTTAATTACGGATTATTCTGCGCAAGATCGCTCTCTGTGGTAACCGCTTGGATTAACAAAGCGCGCCCACAGGCTGCAGTGTGCGTTTGTGACTTTCACTGAACCTATTTACAGTTCCTGTTGTGGTGTCATGTGTACTTATGTACAACCATGTCTCTCTATAAGGTTAATGGCTTTACCAATAGCTAGTGGTGCAATCGCATCGTGGTACACACCCAGCCGGGTTATCGTAAAACTCTTGAAATGTCAATATCTTCACAACTGCATAAATGTGCTATAATAACAGATTCGTACTTGTGACCTATCACTTTCATATCACTAAAAAAATTAATCTCATTAAATAATATTCGTGAGTGGGTGGGGCTTAATACAAAGTCAATGTAATTAGCTCATACACATGATAACTAGTGAAGAGCAATATATTTATATCGAGTTAAAGCTGTTAAATTAAAGATCAGCTGATACGTGGGTAGTTTCTTTGGCTTATGTTGACACGGTGGTCTAATTTGATT
The DNA here is from genome assembly GCA_027574785.1 of Orphnurgus asper. Lineage (NCBI taxonomy): Eukaryota > Metazoa > Echinodermata > Holothuroidea > Elasipodida > Deimatidae > Orphnurgus > Orphnurgus asper. The sequence goes on along the minus strand of JAODAG010298319.1, from coordinate 12,564 downwards.
ATTTACCTTGTTATATCGAGCAAACCGGGAAAGACAGCGAATTTTTGTGCAAATATTGTACATGAAAATAGTAGCCTGCAACATTAACTACGTTTCTCGCTGTTTTTGTTCTGATATTCGTTCCAGCACTAAAGTACTACCGACCGAAATCGCAGATGATAAGTCAGGGCGCACTCCCTCTATTACAAATAAAATAATTTACGGTCTTGCAACAAAAAAAAAATTGGAGGGGAGGGGGGGGGTATGTATTCCGCCCCTTCAATTCCAAGGTTGGGGACATTTTCACATACCACTGCATGCTACATGCCTCTATCGGCATCCGTGTATATTGGGTAGGATGTCGGTTCGGTGCGAGTCAAGTGGCGACGGTAGTATTTTTGCTATTGGGTAAGGTATGCACGCACATTTATAACTTCTTGACAACCAACCTATTAAAATAGTTTACTTATGATGAGGCATGGTTTCATTGTCCCTGCGATTACTGAAACACGGCTCTATTTTTGTATACCAGCTTCACTTTTTGGTCAATCAGTCATTGTTCCGAATATGGCGTCTCTATGGAGGTTATCCTTTAAAGACAAATCAGGACCCCCTCTCTTGGGGATCTGACGAGTGATCTCGAAAATAACCCCCAAAATCACGGCCCCCAAAATGCCAACTTTTTCAGAAAATTTGTAAGTATTAGGCCTATGCTTCCGGCTTGTAGTCGACTTTGGTTTCATTATCTTCATTAAGAAAACACCCTACTTATAGAAGGCATTCCATGACGATTCCATGCTGGCTTTACATTTTGTATTACATTGTTACTGAACGGTTTTAACAGGTTGCAAGATACAACAATGGTGCAATGTTTGATGTCTGCTAGACACTAAAGTTATCTGTTTCCAGTATAATATTTTGAGGGTGGAGGGAAATTTTATTCTCGAAAATTTTAATCGGAAATTCCCTTTCTCTTTTTTTTCTCAGTCGGAATTTATTTTGAAACTTTCCGAAATTTTGGCATTTTACCTGCCTCCTGGAACTGCGTTATTGACTTGGCCATGATGGTAAACAAGGGATTTGAGATAGCGTCCCCAGATGAACCACTGGAGGGTGGATGTATCGTTTCTCCCCTAATTTGTTATTTGAGCATTAACATTTTTTTATGAACATATTATTGAAAGAAATAAAACTAGACAAGTGGTTAAAGACACAGGAACAAAAATTCCCCAAATATCGCTCTGTTAAATTTTCGAAAAATTCGCATCCTTCAGATCTCGGCAAAGAGAGGTGTGAAACCGACAGACTATTAAAACAATAATAACAACTAAATAATTTTAAAAAAAAATAATAATTGCCAAAACCAGAGGATCACGGTGTCCCATTGTGCATTTCTTGAACTATGTTTACCGTGATCATTGACGATCCCAGTGATCCGACTTCGCAGTCCACCCATCTGGCGGAGTCAGCGCCGTTGGCACATGATTTTCGAATGTTTTGCCTTTGGCATTATACTTGCTTAGTTCTGGTAACAAGAGCCAGTGCCCTGTATACGTTCCTCCTTGTCGTTACGCCGTCAGTGTGTTATCCAGCTGGTAATGTGAAGAATGTTGACAATCATTAAGAGCGTTTTTTCTTAACCGCGATATTGCCGGGCTATTCCACAGCTAGCTCCGGTCGAGGTCTGTAGGGGATTCATTACAACCGAAGGGCTTAACTTGCATATCCAGGGTATAAGCCTCGTTCAGCTTAGGATTATTGATATGATCTGACATTCCATCTAGGTTGTAGATGTATAATAACTAATCCGATCGAGTGCTGAGACGTTTTGGGGTCGTGATGTGACAAATTTTTTGCTGTGCAGCCGTACACATATTCATTATATATATATATATATATATTCATTACATTCATTTGGACTTCTTGTAAGCTGTTTATATTTTGCTGGAAAAAAAATCGAGAACCGACTGAAGAGCGTGGTAATGGGAGGGGCTATGGGCTAGTCCAACTGGCAGCAAGTATACGTTGATATTGCGCTATCATATACTGCGGGGTCGTACTGCAGTTTGTAAATTTTACACTTGGGTGTATGGTGCTCCTTCTTTAACACTGGAGCGGATCTGTGGAGGGCGCCCTCTATTGTTGGTAGATTTAGCGCCGACGGACACTGGGCTACAAAGTGTCACCTCATTGGTCACTTACCGATAACGAACACTGATTGACAGGTTACCAGAAATTATAGCTGACGCTGAGGAGTATGCCAATCTTTTTTGTTTTGATAAAAAACAGGTGTGGTTATCCCAAACACTGATTCACTTACGACCACGCTTTGTATAGCCTATGATTATTCATATTATGCTAAGATATGTTAATGTATTACTTGGCCAATCACTTGCAATATAAATTTATAATAACGACACATTTTGGAAATTTGGCTGGTGATATTTTTTTACAATGTCTCCCAACCATTTTGGACGTTCCAGACCCAACCCACTCCCACATTCCTTATAGGGTCAATTAATAATATTATTATAATACAGAGCTTGTAATGAGGTATATAGGTTTAAGATCCTACGTTAAAAGAATAAATCTAGCAGGTTACATATACCTCCACCAAAATGAGACTAGAACACCAAAAATTGCTGGAGATCTGTCCTCTCTTACCTAGAAATTTTACATTTCTTTTTCTTTGAATCTCTAGCATTTTGCTTCCTCGGCCTATTGGCTACTAAAATCATGCGAAGTATAGGCCTATGGTGGTGTTAAGGAGGGCATGTACAGGATAGGGCAGAGACTACGGTAGGCTATTTTGCTTAGTGACTGTTCTTCTTCTGCTTAATTGGGCTGATGTCCCTAGTGGGTACGTATACCGCAGGGTTCGGTGCTTGGTCAGTTGTTATTTCTTGCTATAATATTAACGATATGGATAGAATTTTTTTAAGTGGTCGGATGATTGGCAAATGCTCTTTAATGTTAGCAAGTGTAAAGGTCATGCATAAGTTGGCCATGGGGGAATCTTAAAGGTAGCTATAATCTTGATGGTAAGAATCTTCGGGTTTAATAAACACCTTGGGGTCATCGTAGATTATTCTGCGAACCAGTTTCTTCATAATAAGGATACAGTGGTTAGCTAAGCTCTACGATCAGTTGGTTAGGCCTCATTTGGATTTATGCTGTACAGGCGTGGAATCCATACTTTTCCAAAGATATGCGGTTATTGGTAAAAGGTTCAGAGAAGGGTTACTAGGCTTGTAAGTTCAACGAGAGGTAACGAGAGGATGATAGCTAAAGGTCGTATCATCTTAACTTCTCTTGAGCTTAAATCAATTAAAATTGTTCATGATTTTCGACAACTTAGCTCTTGCTACCTTTTTTTTTATGAGTTCCGAGTCGAGAAGCACTATATGACTAGAGGTCACTGTTTCAAGCTTCAGTAGCTAGGTGTTATGTAGGTTAGATGTTAGAAAGAACTTCCTCTCAC
>JAODAG010298209.1:0-12581 GCA_027574785.1 Orphnurgus asper | reverse complement strand
GTATAACACCGTTTCAGCGACGAAACCTTGCTTTGAATTTAGTCACAGGTCTTTTAGGTTGCAACCATGTAGGTCACAAGACACATGCATGGAAGAAGATATAGTTGGCTGTAGGGCTACATGTTTACCTATTTCTGCATTCTTCCATATTGGGTGTCAATATAGCCTCAAATCCATAGGGTTTGTGGATGGTGGTAGAAGTTGCAAGGATGGAGTCTTACTGTTAGTACACAACCACCAAAGTGGCCGTATTTAATTTCCGACTATGCTTTTCCTTTTTGCTGGGATTCGACTATAAATGTTGTTCTGTCCGTGAAATAATAACTACGTGGAGAACCTCTGAAGACGAGAAGATTCTGATCGTCGAAGAGGGTTTCATCTCTGCTGTCTTCGCTTAGAGCTTAGCTAGAGGGTGTTTTGGCATGATCTGCTGCAATCTCATAGCCAGACCCATGTTTCCAATAATCTTCAGTTTTCCTGAGAAAAAGGCCTGCAACAAATATTTTTTGGGGGAAATGAAGAGATACGGCGAGTCGGTATATGTTCATGCTCGTGCTTACAATTTGCCAAACATTGTGCGATATTCAGAGCATTTACGGTTGGTATCAGGCCTTTACATACACGCTCGCCAACTCGCCATTGGCGACTAACGTTTGGCTAATGGTGACCAATAAATGCCATATTGGCGAGTGGCTTATTCATGATTAATAATTATTTTTGTTCTCATTTTAATCCCTTATATGTTCGTTATTCTCACAAAACAATGAATTTAGGTTGACTACGCTAATAAAATGAGTGTTTATTTTATTTTGTAGGATACGACTTAATACTTGGCCTAGCCTATTTTTAAATTAACGATCGCTACTTACGCAAATAGCCTAAAGTTATCTGAAGCCTAGCCTAACGTTATGCTGTACTTCTAGCAGTAACAGTTAGGCCTACGTGGGTACAGATACACTTGTCTGTTGTTGCCAATGCATAACGTTATACTAGGCTTAAGAAATTGGCGAGTGACTTTTACAATTTGGCGAGTAGATTTTTGCTCATGCTCGCCAAGTGGCGACTTGTTTTTAAAATTTATGTCAAGGCCTGGTTGGTATTACTCCATAGCATGATCATGCACGTACTCCTAGCCGCATGCAGTTACCAGTACTATTGTGGTCCTGAACTGAGTCGGAGATCGTACTTACTGACTGTGGTTGTAGCTTCCCACTCATCAGGTTAAACAGGTCTTTGTCCTTCATAGTGAAAGTACAGTCTGCCTTACCTGGAAATGAATGAAGATCACAGTCATTTTAGACAACGGATATTATACTCCCACCGTAACAGGCAGCACAGAGAGACTAGACGACAGAATGCTGTAAGGTTACGACCGTACTCCCATCAGAACATGCAGTATGGAGGTTACAGTACTTAACATGCAAGATTACAAGTATATACTCCCATCGTAACATGCAGCAGAGCTGTAGGTAGAGATAACACGATTCGGTACAATTATGTGTATATAACCATCATAGAACAAACTATTAGTTAGAAACAAGAAGATTCTGTAAGATTACAAGAATATTCACATCAGAACAGACAGTACAGTTGTTACAGATGAAGTAAGGTGCAGTAATAGTAATACATAGTATACATGATTAGTCCCTGGCGATGAAGACCAAATTAACAGGAGACAACGCTGGACTTGGACAGACAATCCTGCACTATACAGTATATAGCAGAGACATGTATACAGCTCGTACAGCGTTGTGTTACATAATAGACTTGCTTTAAATTCTGCAAATTCCAACATTATTGCATCTCGAGTCAAGATTTATTTTGAATCAAATTTACTTAACTGACTCTCCTCACTTATGGTATAAAACAATATTCAACTTCAAAGGTTTAAAGGCTTAGTTTCTAAATTTATATAAAGATAAAGCATACTTAAGAGTTGGTACATGCTCAGCAACTTGGAATTGTCTCTCCTAAAAGGTTTTGGTAGCTAGTGTGTCGTGGTTATTTGCTGGACTGCTCATTTCGGTACTGTGGAATAGTGTAGGTTGCTATAGACACCTCACTCGTGTATAATTTTAAAAGGAATTGTTGCGTTTAGCGTATGTAGTTCTCACATACTGTTCAGCGTATGAAGATTTAGGCACTTTGTTCAAGGTCATAACAGTTCTCGTAATCAACATAGGCCATGCTTCAGTAGACTGGTTCTTCGTGATATACTTAATTGAATTAATGGGGTTGACCCTTTGTAAGTAACTTTGTCATCGAATGGTAATACCTATCTTGTATCAACAACATTCTGATCTCACAGAATATACCTCAATGGTCTTGACATGATTACTGTAATTACATATAACACAAGTCAGTGAGATTACAAGTACTCACCTCATAACAGACAGTACAGTAATTACATATAACATTATTCAGAAAGATTACAACTATTCACATCAGCACAGTATACTTATAGATACACTGCATCAGGATCAGATGCAGTAAGATTACAAATACTCGTCGCATCAGAACAGACAGTAATTACAGATATCAGTACAGTAATTACATATATCATTATTCAGTAAGATTACAACTATTCACATCAGCACAGTATAATAGATACTGTATCAGGATCAGATGCAGTAAGATTACAAATACTCACATCAGAACAGAAAATAATAACAGATATCAGTACAATAATTACAGATATCAGGATTCAGTAAGATTACAAATATTCACATCAGCACAGTATAATTATAGATACACTGTATCAGGATCAGATGCAGTAAGATTACAAATACTCGCATCAGAACAGACAATAATTACAGATATCAGTACAGTAATTACATATAACATTATTCAGTAAGATTACAACTATTCACATCAGCACAGTATAATAGATACACTGTATCAGGATCAGTTGCAGTAAGATTACAAATACTCACATCAGAACAGACAGTAATTACAGATATCAGTACAGATATCAGGATTCAGTAAGATTTCAGATATTCACATCAGAACAGACAGCACAGTAATTACAGATAGATAATCAGTACAGACAGCATAGATGACAAATGTCAGGATTCAGTAAGATTTCAGATTCTCACATCAGAAGAAACATCACAGTAATTATAGATATCAGGATTCAGTAAGATTTCAGACACTAACATCAGAACAGATAGCACTAGTACAGTAGTTGCAGATAACAGGATTCAGTAAGATTACGAGTAAACTCACATTTATAGCACATGCAAGCTAAACAAACCCACCTGCAAAGTTTCATGCATGATCTCCCCTTAATTAATCAAATCACTCCACTCCATCGCGGGTGAATTAATACTGCCCCGAGCGCATATGAACGCCAACACCAGCCTCGATAGCCAAACGTTATAGCTTTGACAAGTAAAAATTGCTAATCAATCAATCAATCAATTATTTAATATTTTCAGTCTTCTTTCCCGTTTACCTTTGCCACCTTTCTGGACGGAACCGCTTCCATGTTTCACGTCGACCAGCCACCTCTCCTTCTTTCCATCGGGGCCATCCACCACATTAAATGCATAGACAGCTTTGACCTTCTTCACGTATTTTGGTCCTTCCTACACCCAAGGAATTTAAAGAAAAGAGTCATCAACATGGTACCGATGCACGTCCAGCTGGAGCTAGGAGTCCGCTGGTTACCGGCACGGTAATAAATCGCTCGCACGTTGAAATATATACATGCAGATTCGATTAGCACGTGGGACCGGACTGCAGACACGGCAAAAACCTTCCAGTTTTTTTGTTGAAAGTCTGTTTAAAGCGAGATTTATAACATTATCAGCCTGGTCTGATACTGTATCGAAAGTAAAAAAGGCCTACTGGATTTTATGGTAAACAGTTTCTGCTTATCGGATCTGCATGCTGTATCCACATTCATTTTTCGTGTCCGTATTAATTAACGGTATCCTCTTGTCCAACCCTCATCCGTGGGAAAATCCCGGAGGGGAAAAAATGCCAGCAATGGTAAAATAAATAAAAAATTAGATAACAAATATAATAAATACATGAGATAAAAACTAATTAATAAAATAAATGTACTTAAAATTTTATACGATACAAAGCGTGTTAATATGAAATATATAGCAAAGTTCCAATCGATAGAACTTTGGCGGAAAATGGTGGAAAATTGGCGGAATTAGTAAATATAGCTAACAAAAGCAAATTAGAACAATAAAATTAATAAAATAATAGAACAAATTAATGGACAAATTACACGAAAAGAACCGAAATGGTACCTTGTTAAATGTTTCCTCTATTAACTTGAAAAGAGGCTCACACAGGAATGACTCGGATGATGTGCAGGTTGTTCGAACGTTTGGACTGAAGAGGACGATAAAAGTACGATAAACGTTTTACTGGCTTTGTAAGGCAGCTATTTGAGATGAGATGTGAGACAAAAAACACGAAAAGGACAACGAATATAGAAATAATCTCAGATATGCTAGACAATTCTTTAGCTGTTGGGGAGGTATGGTATACTAACTGGTTGACATAAGATTCAGGGAAGAATTTTTGTTACAATTAGCGAGGTTTAATATGACAGGTTTTCAACTCAAGTAAGCCATGAGTATGGAAGAATAAAAATACCCTTTAATTGCTTTTAAGTGGTTTACAAAACAGTTTTGAAGATCTTCATTGTGGGAAACAAAATTATACTGGTACAGAGTTATAGCATATTTTATGGTGGTTACTGTATACTGTACATTTAGCTGTAAGCAAATATTACGGTGGTACTGTATACTGTACATTAGCATAATGGTACAATATACATATATATCAGTTCAAAGGTCATTGATTTCTAATGGCAAAGGGCTGGATAAGTAAATTGCCAAGAGGAAGGTTTACACATGAAGTACACGCTGCCTCCAGCATCTCAAATGCCCTGACATTACTAGGACAGCTTACCTGCCATGGTTGGCTAACGTCGTATGGAGACTGTTGGCGGTAGTCGACCTCTTGGCTGAATGTCCTTTACTCATCGTTGTACGGCGGCGGCGGTTCTAGTCGTGCCTTTCGAGAAAAGTAAACAAAATATATCAACATGCATCAAACATGTAAAGCAATATATGTGCCACCTCATTCGTCCCCTATGAAATGGAAATCGAGGCAAATTTTTGTATAATTCAAAGTGCTTCAAATCACACTTAAATTTGAAGTTCAAATTACTGTATTATTACATTCTTTCGATTGGTAATGTTATCACTAGCGCCGCGTACACTACTAGTGTACCCCTTAATTCTACATAACCATCCCTGTACATATCCTATCTTCGAGGTGGTCTTACATGAAGGATATAATTGCTACTAAACTAGCTAGCTAGACACGTACCTCACTGATGGGGGCCGGGGGAGGAGAGAGTAGATTGTAGAGTAAAAGGTAAAGATATATTCTCAGGACTGCAGGGATGACAATCAGGGGTAATAGTCTTGAAAGGATCTGTAGGACCCTAGTTCTTCTAGCTGGACATGTTAATTAACCCTACGAATATAGGTGATGAGATGTACGTAGTATAGGGCTAACGTTGCTACTTCTGCAGTGCATATATAATGGAAAGTAACTCCTCATTGGGCATGTAAGACCATCCCAAACATAGGATACATGAATGAGTATGTATAAGTTAGGCTAGTAACTAAAAAGAAGTCTGCACAGTGCGTGTACGCTATATTTGAGGTACATAAGGGTATCCCTAATTCAGCATGGCTGGTACGATATGATCCAGGCTGGTACGATATGATCGAGCCTGCTCTTAAACCTTTAAATCATTAAAGCCAACCCCAGCATTAAAAATCCCTTGATTAATGACGCTTCACAGGCTGCAAGCAGTATTCTCCCGTTTGTGACTTTCACCGCATTTAAAGGATACGTCCAGGTTCCTTAAAACTCATTGAAATATGTACCAATGTGTAGAGAAAAATAAAATATCCCGTTCTACATCAAACTTTAACTACGACACGTATCAGAGTCTTTGCACGAATTGACCAAATAATGAATATTTTTAGGCTCGTACGAAAGTATGTGACGTCATTCCCTAACAATTGTAAGGCCATGGTCTAGTTTCACCACTGTAAGCTACTGTGTTCACACGAACATAACTACTGTATAATCACACATGCTGTCCGTAATTACAATACTTCGTAATCTATCGATATTCGTTTGGTTTCGTTTAACATCGGGCAACATTTCATCTACGAGGTTGCTAAGCAATGGATGAAACTCATGAAAGACATATTGGACCACAACCGTATGCTTTTGAACCCGTACGTGAAAGGCCACGTCCGGCGAATGAACCACAAGCAGCGAGAGACGAAGGCGGCCTAGACAGGCTATGGCCTAGAATACAGCATTTGACATGGTGTTTGTGTTGCAACTGTCGATTGATGCTAACCGTGAAAGAGAGCTTGTGTTGTCAGGAAATAGATGGATGTGTTGGTTAAACAGGAAGGAAATGCATGCATAACTGAAATTGAAGATTTTCATCGAACGCCTGACGCATAGCCATCGCAAGCACTGTGTATAGTACTGTGTCACACGTACTAGTACTCAGTGTATGCAGTAGTAGTAGTACTATTTTCTTAGTTGTTTACAAAACGGAATGTGAGGAAACTACGTAACATGTCACCAGGTCAATATGCATATCTACACAAGGCTCTTTCAATACCTCCATAGTCACCCATACATTTTCACGATTCTTTCCGTGCAGGAACGAAGATTTGGGATAAAAATTGGAGCACGGTTATGATGAATTATTTCAGTAAACATGTCAAAACTGAGTTAACCTGGACGTATCATTAGGGCACAACAACCCTTAGAGCGATGCAGCAAACTTAACCCGACCTGCCCATTCCCGGATCGGGCTAGAAGGTCCAGAAGCCTGACAATTCATAGTTAAGATAAAGGATTACCACACCTAGCAAAAAAAAAAACCCAAAACGTTAGCACTACCACATCTATGTACAGTCCCCAATATGCCTTGGTGCAATTCATGAGTGCAGGAAATTGTGGTTTTCCTCTGCCTAGTCTTTTCTTGGAAACTTAAAAACTGGTCATAAAGCGGTCTCTCTAGAAGGTTATACTGCCTAAATCTTCAATCAACGGTTCGGCATGTATAGTACGTAACACTACGCGCCATCACTGTTCAATCGAAACTATAGTTCGTCCAATTCAACAATTGGGTGAGTTCAGTAGGTTCTACAACTTGGTACAATTCAATGGGCTACTGACTGCATGTGGCAATGTACACACTTTAATACCATCAACTTCAAAAGAAATCAGCCAAAATCATCACTTAAAAATGGAATTCGCGGTCACATCTGTCTTTTTTAAATTGCACTTGTTTGTTTAAAGTATACTATTTCTTCCCATATTGATTTTGTGTTTTGATTCTCTGTTGGCCATGCTATCCTGTATGAAGGATTGCACAACTGATGAACATTGTATTGTAGCACAGTGGAGTCATACTGTATCGGGGGGGTGGGTGGTTAACAATTACGTTGCAACATGGGTGCCTACAGTACAGTGCTGTATGTGGTCTGAAATGAAACCTACTGTACAGTATGATACTGGTCATCGAATCATACGAACAGGGATCTCAAAATAAGTTTAAATGTTACCAAAGTTGATGTAGCAACTTGCTGCTGAAGCTTACAGTATTTATTAAAACTATAATTGAAAAGAAAAGAGTGTCACCATGCAAGTATGATGTCATGATGTCACACTTGTGTCAATTATCAGATCAATATATTATACTGTAGCCTTGAACTTTGTAGGGTGTTCATTGAGAGCTACCATACATTGATGTTATACACTCAGTGTTATGTTAAGGCAACGCTATTGACTTATACTACTTACTAGTTTAAAATGGCATTTTACCTACAGACAATGTTTCACCAAGACTTGTCGCCTATTTACCAACGAGCAAATGACCCCTTCTCGGAGATGTACATATAATTAAACATTTGAGGCTATATGAGAGGTTGATGTACGTGTTGTACCTAATAATATTGGGGGAAGTCAATGCATAGGGAAAACAAGGGTCTTGTGGTGGTGCGTAGGGAAAACAAGGGTCTTGTGTGACCAGTGGTTTGTGTAATTTACAGTACCATAACCTGGACTAGCCTCGTTTGGCATGACTTTTATACTAGTACAGTATATTACTATAACTAACCTTATGTAAGTTATACCATAGGCTAAAGCCTAGTTATAGCTACCACTGGTAGTGGTGGTATTACTTCAGATATTAGTACCAGTAGTACTCGGTAGTAGTAGTACCTGAGGGAGTTGTTATTTAGAAGGAGATACAACAGTGTCGACCAGCCTTAATCCTGTCAATAGCCCCTTAACATATTTTGATGATTTGATTCCGGCTTGATTGACAGTTCTGTTGTTGGTCCAGTTCACTCCATCTTCCTCCTCAGGGGTTTCTTTTCACATATAACATAACAATAACTTCAACAATGGTTTGATGCCTAACTGATCACCGACAGATGTTACGACCACATTCCGAAGTTTTCCTACGATTGTTGTACTTGTAAGTTGTAGCAATATTGATGAACAGAAATATGCAAACTACCACCTCCTTATAGTGAATATTGGGTGTCGAATGGCGTCGAAAATTTAAATTTTGAATAAGATTTGTAGAATCTGGTCTTCTGACCGCCTCAAACTGTAGTATTGTACTGTACCTGGTTGTAATCAGCTTTCAGCACAATTGCATTCCTGGCTGAGGAACTATAATATAACTAAGGCGATTACTGTCGGTACAGAGTTAGTTTAAAAGAAAGAGACTAGTATTTGTTGGGTCTCCTTCTAAATAACTACTCCCTGGTATAACAATTAAGGTAACGCAAGGTCATGGCTATACAAATTACACCTAAATACTTAAGTCCACCTATTTTGCACCACATATTTTCGCGCACCATGGCATAACGTTATGTACTTTAATCACAGTCTAAGGTATAGAGTAAGTAGCTGCACAAAACATGACCCTCCCTCCATCCATTACTAGACCCTATCCTTACACAGTCATTAATTTAAAGTAACATTACACTGCATGGATAGGAAAAACATTACTAGCATTAACTCACTGTAGTGTTACGTGTTAGGCTAGATACAGCCACTCAACGTTCGATGATCGTACGTACAGGCTCACGAACCTTTCAGAATTATAAATAATATATTACTAGTAGTACTTTCCTCCTTGTAACTCGTAGGCGGCCCTTGAACTAGTTTTCACTAGAAATCGGTACTAATATACCTTTGGAAGAAAATAAATACCTGGCAGTTACTCGTAGTAGTACTAGTACCAGTGGTACGCAATTTTAACTTAATTAAACTAGTTAGTAATTTTGTGTGTAGTGAAAACAACATGAGCGTTAACTGTTACGTAATAATTCCGTCTGCATTGACGTCATCGGTTTTTATCAAAACTGATATAAAGGGGAGCATCCCACCATTATAGCTCCTCCATTGACTTACAAAACAATTAATTAAATTGGTCCAATGGTCTCATTGAAGAGCCCGTGTAAGAAGTTTTCAAACTTAAATTAGAAGTTAACGAGTAACTGTCAAGAGTCACCTTTTCAAGTCACCGTTCCGAATTTTCTGGATCTGGAAAATATTGCACAAAATTATTGGTAGAATTTAGGGTTTTTGTGGTTCATCAGGATCCTTTATGAGGACATTGTCCTTTCTGATCCTTATTATCTATACTATACTATACTATACTAAAACGCTGTTGACCGTGCAGTCCGTCTTGGGCCTCAGTATTAATTATAACCTTAGCCTTAGCCCCTACTATACTATAATAATAGTAGTAAAACCTTGAATGAAGCGATGTCAGTCGTTGGCCGATGTGAACTTTGATGGCAGTAGGGTCATGACGCTTACAGGCCTAATTCCAGGAAAAACTTTCTGTCAAGTCATAAAACTGTTCACAGTTCCTATGAGCAGAAAATATAATTACTTACACAAAGCTATCAACTTTTTGTCTATAACCAGTTTGTAATACAGAAAAAGAGTTAATAAACTCTGGTACTGCCTGACCATGCACAAGTTGCCATGGCAAATACTGGCTGGCAACTGTCAGGGGCTGAGATTTATTTTTTTATGAGTTGTGACAGCGGCGGCTTCTGGGTGATGATAGTCCCACGTCAATTCCTTCAGCATTTTCATTATCCACCAGAATCAAGCAGTGCGGGTAGAAATTTTGCCATTCCCAAGAATAAATGTGTAGTGGTAGGCTATATATAGTAAGAGTGGAGTTTGATAACTTAGTTCATGTGAAAAAAAACGTGTGGTCCGGGTTTGTGGTCATCATAGAAAAATCGATATTACGGGGTAGTATGATACCACTTCAGTGAGTTTATTTGTATATGATACACAGACGTTCCAGCCTTTTAGGTCATAGATCAGTATCCTGTAACCACTACAGGCGTGTGAATCGCCCATGAATCGTCACCTGAGAGTTCCACGTGGCCCGGCAACTGTAAGGATGACTGATGTTGTACCTCTTGTAAGCTCGAGGTCCCAATCATAGTCTTGGAGCTGGGACGTGGCCTAATATTATGTGTGACCATTCTCATGATAATCAGCAGCCAAGGTTATGGAGCATGATGTGAAGGCATGAAGTACTACGAGAGGTCATTCATATAAACGAATGTGGGAAGCATCTTCATCTATCTTCCGCAGAGCTTCAATAGACGGCTTCGTGGTGATGATCTCCCGTCAAAGTGTGTGTATGTAAACAATTTCACGGTTTTGATAAAATAGTTTTTAATACATGATTATGGAAAGAATTTCAAGTTTATGAGTATTATAGAGGTCAGAGGTGACACTGTTTGACGCGTCGGAACTGAGGTGAGATGTTGAGGTAAATGGTGGGTAGGAATAATTCATACAGAGTTGTGGGGGCCGGGGGATGGGGTTCTGACTGAATCTGATGTAGTCGCTAAAGGTGTGAATGACCAAAAGCAGCCGTTCTTAACCTTATTGCCACGCGACCGTCCCCCCCCCCCGCTCGACAGGCAGCAACTCATATCAGCGTCGATGACGAGCAGACTACAAGATATGTGGTGAAATTATATTTCAGTCTAGATTTGGCAAAAGTAGCCCAACACATATCCCCTACGACTGTAGGGTGTAGTTATGTCTGATAATATGAAATACGAACCAAATTTGGCAAAGCTTCACGAGTCAAAAGCTCCATGTTCAAAATTACGCATTTGTATGGGTCTGTACGTGTGAAGCTGGTGAACAGTGTAAGCTAGTTTTGGCTGTCCTGCCAACCCCTTTATGACCCCGTCGGATACCCCACACGACCCGTATTGGTGTCACGACACCCAGATTAAGAATCGCTGCCTAAAAGAATGTTGTTCTTTAGTTTTTGGGGCATTGGCTCCTGACCATCCTCTTACTCAACTAAACTAATATGGCAGAATTAAACTAACCTCAACTAAACTATACTAATATATTAATACACAATTGAAATCCAGTGCACTCTTTTGCGGCTAAATTCAAGGTATAGAGTCTATGCAGTATGCATTAAACATGATATGATATGATATGATCTATATATAATTCACAAATATATAGTTTGGACATTGATACAGCTTATTAAAGAGATGTTAGTCCATGTCCTCATTGCATGTATATACCTGGTACATCTTCAATTTGGCTGGATGTTGCCGGAGGTCATTGGATCATTTTAAGCGAATATTATTTACAATAAACATAAACTATATATATCGTGTATATATATATATATATATATCGTATATAAATATCGTATATATATCATATATATATCGTATATATATATTTATCGTATATATACATATATTCCAAGTGGATAAAATTAACAGCTATATTTCTCTAAATGTCGCTTCTCGGTAGTAGTATGTGTAGCATCTGTGGAGTTTAGGACGACCTAAGATACTGGTGGGGCTGGGTGGGCTAGACGTTACGTAACATTATACCAGGTAGCCTAATGTCTAGTCAATAGTTCGATCGAAATTGGATTACACACATTTGCAAGGCCCGTACATTCAAATAACGTTTCTTTCTGGATCTTCGAGTACCGTACGTGCTTATATACATACTGGGTTACACTCCTGTAAGAGTACGTCATGAGATGTAAGAGTGCGGTACGTCATCATGGGAGCTGGAAGTAGGCCTACGTACGTGCCTATTGACATATATACTGGGTTTCTCCTGTAAAAGTCTTGGGATCTGCGAGTACCGTACGTGCTTATATACATACTGGGTTACACTCCTGTAAGAGTACGTCATGAGATGTAAGAGTGCGGTACGTCATCATGGGAGCTGGAAGTAGGCCTACGTACGTGCCTATTGACATATATACTGGGTTTCTCCTGTAAAAGTCTTGGGATCTGCGAGTACCGTTCGTGCCGATTCGGACTTACTGGGTACTCAAGGGGGTTCCCCCAGTGAAAAATGTGAATTCATCTAAATTTAGAGAAAAATTTGTTTTTATTTAAAATTATTCTCCATGACCCCTCACATCCTATGAAAACTACAATTTTCATGATATCTGT
>JAODAG010297877.1:0-12584 GCA_027574785.1 Orphnurgus asper | reverse complement strand
TATATATATATATATATATCTATCTATATAGATCGTGAATGGCAATGATTACATCAGTCGATTCGAGGTGTCGCAAAGGTCGGTAATATTCTATGCTGATTACGTTCCACACGTTAACCAAGTCCCTAAACTGACGTTCCAGTTCAACGTACGCAGAGTGCACGTAGTCGGAAACATGCAACCAGTGGTCGTCAGGGTCTACGACTATTACAATCCAAGTAAGTCAGATAAAGGAGAAAAAAATAAGACGAAGGAAATTTGTTTGCATAATTACAAACTGATGTCTGATTCAGTTGTGGGTGTGTTTTCTATCCAATCATCATCATCATAATCAAGTAGTTTAAAGCTTGTACTAGCTGAAAGTACAAGATTATGTAGGCCTAGTCCACCACTGCATTCTGATTGGTCAGAGTAGAGGTGAAGAGTGTGTGTTAACTGCCTAGATGGTGTGGGCAGAAATAGCTAGTGTCTGACAAAACTAACAGGCCTATTCATTACAAAATGTCAAATAAGACGTAGTACACAGGCAAATTAACCGTACATGGGTCTACTGACATAGATACAGCAAACATAAATGTAACAATTAAGGGATCATGTTGGCATGTTTATATACTTGTAGTGATACTTAATGATCCAGCTAGCAGCACAATTAGTCAAACATATCTTTGTTTCGATATCTTGGAAAAGTTGAAGAACTAATTATCTAAACAATAAAGCACTGATTTTGGTAACGAACTGTGTAGACTATATAGTTTTGCCACTGTCATATCTATTGAGCATACAGATTAATGTTCACATTTATTACAAAGTGTGTTAAATAGTCGTCAACAATTTCTTGAGCTACAACTGTTTGCATTGTTGGCTTATTCTTAGCTGGTGGATAACAAATCACACCTGTAATGCACAACAACTTGATGTGCTTCCTTAAATTGCCAAGGTGGTCAGACGGGTATGTCAGTACAGTGTCGTTCAATGATCTGTCTCCATGCCTTTTCAGTTTGGCTACGCGATTGTGCCATGGAATATGCTGCCGTTGTTTGGTTTAAATCCCAAGTGCTTTCTTGGTTGGGATTTCCTTAAAGACCAGTATATGTAGGTCTCTGGATCTGAATATACTTGTAATGTGTCTTTTATATACTGTGCTGTACTGTTTTTGTACTGTTTTTAGATATTAATTGGTAATGATGAAGTTCCTCCTGAATCTTATCTTTCATCTGATACAAAATCTTCCAATATCCAACAAAGCATCATTGTGAGTTAATTATCAAGTAATTGTTTTTAATATCCTAGGTCTAATGATACAGGATATAGCAACATAATGTGCCTGCTTACTTACTTTAAGCAGTACTTACCCTATACCTAAGTCGTGTTGATCAATGAGCTGAATTTGGCGCTTTGTTGATCATCTTCATTCTTCTGAACAATTTTCTTTCCGTGATAAGTAATGTCGGTCGTCTTGCTGCCTGTGTGTAGTAAATGAAGTTGACCGGCTTCCTACGCACTGTAGACTCCAGCCATATGTTGTACATTGCGATGTATATATTTGTTTTCTTTTCAGCTGAAGAATGTTTCAAGTTTTATCATCCTACGTCTGCCGCTATATCTGAATCTCTGCTTTCCTACAACTGTGAAGGAGATGCGTGTATCTGTGCAGAAGGTAATGGTCCGAGCAGTTTACTGACGAAAACCCCTCATGGGAACCATGATAATTAGTGGCAATGTCGCTTAGATTCCATTCAATATAGTATGAATATCTTTCCACATATTTTCCGAAAATTGTAGCATGATGACTTTAGCATTTATTTCAACATGACTGAAACATTTGTCGCTTGATGATTTTTTACAACAAAACACATAGACGGTCCTCTGTTTGTACATTGTAAACCGTACCATGTACCGCTATAATAAACCGTTTACTTTTTGGTATTTCTTTATTTCATACTCAATGAACTGCTTTAAATACATTTTTAGCCAGAGAACTTGAGATGCCCCAGTTAGCAGGGACGAAAGGCTTGGTAGCCAACCATTAGGGCAATGCAATGCTCAGCTAGGATCACATACCGCCACCACCCCCCCCCCCTGCAAAGACATCTTTTTGTGAACCCGTGAAGTTTCTATTTTTCTTTTCAAAGAATTTAAGCCATTGACATTCCTTGATATTGCTCTTGGTCAATTTAACATGGCTAATGTTCCATTTCTATGTTAGTAACATATATCATGTTGGAATATAATTCATATATTCGACGGGCATGCCAATGAGTTGGAAGCTTACAACGGTGCCACCGTTTTCAAAATGTTACCTTAAAAGTTACCTTGTGGGTGTAATGAGACCCGTTAATGAGGAGCCCGGTTATGATGCATTACGTTAGTGATTCCCATTTGCCCACTTACCTTAACTGTTCTTTACTTTATGTAAACCTTTACATTCGTCACGACGACCACATATACATGGCTGTTTTTCTCGCAAATTTCGAAGCATCTCGGAGAGAAAGAGTAATTTGTATTTGGCTAGACTTAAGGTCCTCTTTTAACAAAAGCACAAATTCTGTAACTCTTACGCACTCTTCTGTGAATCCTGCACCTGTATATTAGTTAAGCACTCACTGATTTCCAGCAACTTTTTTAATAGCCATTGTGATATAGTCCGACAACGTACACATGTGGCAAACGACACGGAAAAGGGGGACTTTATAATTGTAATTCACCAGTATTGGTTTTTTACGGTATATATCCCTTTCTTACGTTCTTACGTCACCATTAATTGTACACCTGAAATTAGCCTCGTGGGTACAGACTACCCCTAATATGACCTGCACCGAATTGCCAAGTCGGGCCGGATTTATTTAAAGTCACGTGAGGACACTAATTGTCAACCATTCAACTATTGTAAGAGTCCATTTCAATTTTGTTAGTAATATAATATTTTTGCACTCGAAGAAGATGACGATCGAATGTGTAATTGATTAACCCAAGCAAACATCGATGAGCAAGGAGATGGAAATGAAAGGAAAAGGCATCTTTGCGAGAAGCAAATTACATTCATTTATTGTATATACCGTATAATCTCTCGTTTTGTGTAGGAGATTGTGTCGAATGTGAAACCAAAGTAAAAGAAGTGCTGGTGGAACGTAGCTGCGCAAACGGCTCTTACGGTTGGTACCAGAGATTTTTAATCCTCTTCACTCATCTCTTGAGTTTCCACATGTGCATATCCTCCGATGATGATGCCCGTTGGCATAATAAAAGTGGGTATGCAAATTATAGAGCAAAGCTTACAATGAGGTTACAAGAGATCATCAACTCACGACATCCTTAATTAAAATACAATATTCCTAGTACATGGTCAAGGAGTTGATGAAGTCTTCAGCTTATTTCCATTTGTCACGTGAAGTCACCACTGAGAGGACGAATCATTTCATTACAAGCGCTCGTGGTAGCAATCCGATTGATTTACACCCTATACTTGCTATGTTGAAGACCCTCCCCTGTAGTAGGTGTCTTTTGTCTTAGGCTGCCACTACCATGAGAGCTGAGATATGTTGTTGAACACTTTATTATGACCATATTCAAATGTTGATCTAGCAGAGGATCAAGTTTAGCATGCTGCTCCATAACTCAACATGAACTCAAACTCAATTCATATAAACGATTGTGTCGAATCTCAACCGTTTTCCCAAACCAGCATTCAAAACTGTAATTTACTCTATTTACTCTACATCTACACATCACAAATGTTGATTCTGAGTGGGAAGTTGTCGCAAGAATTGTCAAAACTCTTTGTACATTCAGCTAATGGTCTAACCATACGAGCTTCAATTTCTAGCTTGATCATAATCAATGTTTGTCAAAGTAGACGGGAGATTAACATAAAACCATTTCATGATACCTTCAAACATTTCTCATTTGCATCTAAGAAAGAAACTGGAAGACTTCATGATATCTAAAATTTCATGAAGCCATTCATTTCCCATCCCGCTCCTCCTTACCATATCTGGTAATGTTCAACTGATTGTTCTTTTTTGATTAATTAGTGAATGTATTGAAAATCCAAATTTTCTATGCGATTGTTCTTTCTCTAGCCTATCGGGTTTCAGTGATATCCAAAGACACCGACGAGGTTGGATTCCATATTTACACAATGCGTATTATTGATGTTTTCAAAACCGGTATGTATCTCCTCCTATTGTAGAGTATTTATCTGTCCAACAATCGACCATTCATCAAACCAGAGACCAGCTGTCACTTGAAACGATTCTCGGCAAATATGTATCAGTTTCAAATCTACTTTCACTACGAAGCAAGATACCAGCTGGGCTAGTGCAAATATCCGTTATATCGGTATACATGGTTATGTGAAGTTACAATATCAACCGCATTTTCGTCAGGAACATGTTGAATCAAGTAATATCATGGAGCCGATATCCTTAATCTACGGGTACTGGTCAAAATGTAGGCAGCTGCAAAGTCTGAACCAAATAGGATTGGGTCGGGGAAGTGGTGACTCACTGTTGGCGCGATGAATTCCGATCGAGATGTATGCCGCGGTCAGTTGGGTGTTCGTGTCCAGGTGCTTTCTTGGGTGACTTAATTTAAAATATAATTGATAGAGATTTACGTCTTATGATGATATTGTCAAGGCCGTGTCAATTTCTTATGAAATCTCATTTGGCCCTGCCTCCCCCCCCCCCCTCACATGTACAAATATAATCAGAAAAATCAAAATGGCACCTAAAACTTGCTATGGTACGATCAACACGTTCGTACCGACCACATATGAAGTCGATACAACGCAGGGTTATGGAGAAATTGTTGTTGTTGTTGTTGTTCACGTTAAGCCTCCTCAAAACCCCACCCCCACCTCCCCCCAACAATTGAACCTGGGCTCAATACAACTTTTGTTATTATTATTAAACAACGGCAGTGTATGCCACGGCGCCATCGCGCAAAACTGATCCTCTGACCCTGAGCCCCCAATCCTATTTTCGATAGGGCTATAATCAAAGCAGGTTATGTCGTGCCTGAATATTGTACTTTTAAAGAAATAACAGCAATAACGTGAGGGCCATAACGCTGTTATACGTTTCATAAAACCTCTGACAATCACAGAATTGTGTGTGCGAGGGTGATGTAATTATATTATGTATCATATTATATATATTTTTTCAACTATGAAAAGTTTTATCAAAGATATCCTCTCTCGCTCTCTCTCCACAGCTGCTGATGACATCGCTGAAAACGACAGTCGAGAATTTTGGGTTTCCAAGTCTTGTCATTGCCCTAACCTTCGAGTAAATAAACGGTACCTGGTGATTGGACATACTGTCCTGCCATATGCCACAACGAATGGAGATAACAGGTAAAGCTGACGACGTCGTACCATTGGTGATCTGTATATTTAGTCCTTTCTAAAACGACGAATTGTCTATTTTGACCGTTCCTAAATATCATGCAGGCCGGGTTTTATCAGTCTAAATCCTCGTGTAGTTCGTCCATTTGGTCTTATTTTGTTTTTCTTCAAGGTGTAATCTACTTTATAGTCTGGGTCTTTCTTTTGAAGAATCGTGTCTATTATGTGTGTTCCTTATGATGCAATTAACTTATTAATTATGAATCTTACTCTTTCTTATCATGCAGGTAGTCTGCCTTCTCGTGTAGGTTGTGTATTTTGGCTGTTCATTATCTTGCATGTAGCCTGAATCCTTCTCTTGCAAATTGTCCATTTTGTCTGATCTTGGAATGTTCAGTGATGTTATTGTTATACGATATCGTACAAGACTGGCTTTATTAAGAATAATCAACTATTTATTGACATATACTACGGGTATTATATTTCATGGAGGTAATCTGTTATTTCAGCTAACAAATATAACCATTGCCTTTTGGAAAATATGATGTTCCGTATAGAGAAGTCCACCGCTACGCTGTGAACACCATATGATGTCTCAATTGTAATCTACAAAGTGTACTGGTAGAGGGGATCCATTTATTATAGAGCAAAACATATTAATAATATAATAAAAAAGATATGTATACAGTAATGAAGTATACCGGTAGTTACCGTCGTTAAATCTCACGTACTCTGATGTGCAACTAATTAGTTATGTGCGGTCTATAGAGTGGGCATGTGATTGAAACCACTACTATTATTATTTTTTACTTTCAGATTTAAGTACATCCTTGGCGTGTCATCAACCGTTGAGCAATGGCCGGGATATCGCAGCAGAAAAGTCAGGCAACATACCAAATTGGAGTCATTTAGAACTGATATGGAAGAAGGAAACTGTCAGTGAGATATTCATCCACCTGAAGAATCGATAACGGCACTATGAGGATGATATTGTAACCCAACGTTTCCAACTTTCCAGAATAAACTCTCTATAAATAATTAATAGCACACCCTTTGTCGTTCGAAGGCTTTCTCTGAACTGTCCTGGATGCAAATTACCGGAAATTGCACGAATCTACCTACGATAGGTGGTTCTATAGTTTGTCGACGGCCCCCTCGTCACATGACTAGTGGTCCGTAGATTGGGCAGATCGGGCCTCGCTCTTCCTGCAAATCAAACTCCAGGAACACGGTGGAAGTGGGGCAGAGAGATTGCTGCGTGGGTTGCTGCATCAAACTTGGAAACCACAGAGCATTAAATGCTACAAGGATTTCTTATTTCGGCATTATATGGCGGGAAAGGAAGAGACGGGCGAACAATTATAGTTGAATGAACTCCGGGAGTGGTCGGATGTCCGCGGGGAATAAACGACTAGCGCCACTAATTAAAGAAATCATTCTATGGCATAAATTGGTTCATTTGGAAAAATTAAGAGAAAGTATGCTTGAAAACGAACAAGAATTTGTTTTTCTCTGCCGGAACATGCTTGTAAAACGAATGTCACTGATTATCTCTCCCTTTAAACCTAAGGTGAGATAAAGTACAGGGAAAATTGCCTTTACATCTGCACTGAGAACATGTTTTATTGTATTATCACTGATAGTATTGATTCTAACTGAATTATGAATTATGAATCTATTCTCTCTAAATCAGTGGTTTTCACTCTTTCCCCAACAAATCCGTGCCTGTACGATATCTCCGGGGAATCGATTGCACTGTATAAAAGAAAGTGTTGATGTCGGAGTGAGTACGGTACTGGATGTAAGGTAGTAGCTTACAGAACGATATCGCTATCTCTATCGATGAACCATCAATAATATTATTTTCCATGATCGATCTTCTCTCTCATTACTAACTCGTTTAAGCTGTTAATCTTTCGCCGTTCGACTTTTTAATTCTCGTGGTCAATTTCAGCTTTATTTCATAGTTCTCCGAATTACACTGTTGAACCATAGCCAACGGTTTAGTATAGTATAGCATAGCATAGCTTAACTTTAATTTAGTTACCCCGAAAGCCAAGGGCCCAATGCACAAGAGTCCACAAGAGCCATGAACAAACCTAGTCTACCACCGTAGAACGGCGTAAAGGCATTGCCACTTTTAGACACTACAATCGAATTAGGCAGACTATTCCACTCATCCACACCTCTCTGTGAGAAGAAATTCCTCCAAACATCGAACCTATATCTCCCCTTCTGAAGCTTGAAACAGTGGCCTCTAATTATCGCCTTGAAACTCTTCAAATTGTATCAAGTTGTGTGACCATGAACATTGTTAATACTTGAAGTAGATCAAGATTTCCATCTTTGACTATACGATTGACCTCTCACGGAGCTAGTAGCCCTTCTCAGAGCTCCTTCCAGTAACTGGCTAATTTTTGAAAAGTATGGATTCCATGCCTTTATAGCATACGCCCAACGAGGCCTAACCAACTGCTTGTAGAACTTATATCCTTACTTGAAATTTAACCTAATCTTTCCTAAAATCCAGTTACCCTTCCTAGGTGCTTCAACAGACTGCCTAGAAGGCTCCTCAGAAAAATATATGATGGCCCCAAAATCTTTTTCAACCTGAACAGTCAACCCGCGACGTCCTCTCGTAAACCTTTCTCGTCCAAAAACCCAGTCCGAAACACGAAAATAATAGGGGTACTAAATATCCCTTGATTAACGACCATTCTGCGCGCGCGAGATCGCTGGGTGTGGTGACAGCCAACTTCAGAGAAGGAAGCTATCTCCAGCTCTATGTCAATAAAGTTGTTGTGGTTTCCTTGGTAAGTTGGTCTAGAAGGTAAATGGCTTTACCAAATTGGTGGCTCATGATGCAAAGAATCCACTAGCTCCTGTCATCCCCGCGATGTCGGGAAGTCGACCTCCACTCTCCAACCAGTTGCTTCACATGTTGTAGCAACCCACGGACATGATCCTTCTTCCCCGCGATTCCTTAAATTAGCCCGAATCAGATATTGACGCCGAAAACTTCTCTATTGTTGTGAAATGATAAGTATTTTTTATAGCCTGGAGGTCAGTCACTCTTGTGCTCACCTGTTTTCCCGCTACCCGGAATAATGGGATACAAAAAGAATTTGTTTCACCAGTTTTAGTGAGAACAAAGGCCCAGCAGTGAAACTGGTTCCAACAAGTTTATATAGTGACATATCAAAAGTTTCCTCTTAAGACACGTCCAAGTATACTTATGCTCCCCCACAGCTCAGTGATACTATTTATCCAATCGCAAGTAACGACGTGTTTTATTACGTCACACGTTACGCCTGGCACGAGATCTAAGCTTCTGAGATCCTGCAAGCTGTTTTAATCATCGAATCGAGAGGTCGCAAATCATGTGATAATTTATCTCAATAATTTATTTAAAGACTTAATTAACGCTGCTATCCTGAATTAAAGAGACGAAGAATAAATCCTTTAATCAACGTGAACTTTCTGTTGGCCTACTTCTTTGAAATCCCCTAGGGCAAGTCCTCGGTTGTACCGCTCTTACCAGACCTACCGGGATACTATCCCATAACTTTACACTATTGTGACCTCTCCTAATATCACCATCTCCATCATCACGATTTCATCCACCTCATATATGAACGACAACGTGCCCAGCCATCTTACCCCCCCCCCACTCCCTCCTCAGGCAGTTTGGCCGCACTGCATAATACAACCCCTCAAATTCCCCCACTAAGCAAACTTCCCATTATTACTATTCTCCCTGTTTCCTCCTCCTCCGCCACCCCAGTATGTACTGCAGATCGTAGCTGGCAGAGCCCATATATGTCGAATTTACAGTTGCTCTCTTTAACAGCAGCTACGACTAACCATCTACCGGCTTCTCGTGCGTTCGTTTATGACGGTCAAAACAATAATCATTGATCATTAATCAATGAGTCATTGGTGTATGCCAGTAGTGTCAATGCCTTCACGAATGGTATTGGTGCCTATTTTACGGATATTGGTAGAATTTAGGGTTTTTGTGGTTCAGGATCCTTCATGAGGACATTGTCCTTTCTGATCCTTATTATCTATACTATACTATACTAATTGATTCAAGCCACCTGTCGAGCCCGAGCTGCTACAAACACGCGCGGCCTTGGCTGGTGCACGCGGAACTCGACACTGCGCTGCTTACCACCCCTCTGCTTAGTTCTCCGACGAGTAAAATGTGCCATTTGCAGATATGACGCCACCTACAAATTACGGTACTCTCATGCGTTTCCCGTCGGATTTGATGTTTATCCTCTCATATTTTGCACAGGTTTGCAAAGTTTCAAATATGAATAGCACCCTCAACTGGTGGAGAAATGCCTTTTTTCTTCGCCACTAATCGCAGGGCTTTCTACTTCTACTAGTCTTCGACGCAACATTTTGAATCATCACTGCCGTTCTCGTTTGGCTTTAGACAATTATATTTGAAAATCATAGAAAATATTGTAACACCCAATCAATATTTATTTCCCCATGTCGATTTGCAAACCTGGTTTATCTTGATGACGTCACAGTTGCTAACAAACAAACCTTCCGGGGCACTTGCATTGCACATGCAACCTGCGCTGATTGAACTATAATCATTTATTATGTTAGTGCTACTGCAGTGCTAGTGTTACTGTTTAGTGTTAAGTGTTACTACAGTACTAGTCTATAACTATTACTACTAGTACTATTATTAGCGCTAATGTTTGCTTAGTAAAGGGAGAAAAAGTAGACTGGAAAATGCTCATGGTTTTCCCATAAAGTCGACCAAGATGGATGAGGAAGAAAACAACGGACCGATAGACTTCGATTTTTTCAACGATGGCTCCGAAAAGGAAAGTCGACCTGGAAACGACGTTAGACATCTGTCGAAGGATAACCTTAGCGAACACGATAACTTGGATACGCATTCCATCGATAACACTAGGCTTCAAAGGCGCGTTGAAGACAATGGTAGGCTTTTAAATAATGGGTCGGCGTTAAGCAGCGAGACTGATGATGAGAAGAGCGAGTCGGACGGAGAAAGAACGGCCCGCACCGTGAGCAGTAGAAGTACGATGATAAGTGTAAATGTACCATCAGCTAAACATGATAATGTCAGAGATTCTGTGAGTGAAACTGACGTTGGTAGTGATTGTGAACATGATATTGACAACAATAATGTCTCCAACGGGGATAAGCGTACTCATCTTGAAACTAGTACAACTACTAGTAGTACTTCTACGAGTTCTACGAAGGATTTTAGACCAAGGACTGCTATCATTAGAAAGCACAATGATAGCTGGACCTCTGAAGATGTATCGGATAAAAATGACTCTGATTTGTCCAGGTCATTTTCATCATCATCAGATTCAGAAACATCTTCCACCTGTGATTCGGATGCAAGTGTGACTGATGTTTCTCCACTTCACAGCCCAGAGAGAACCAAGGAGGGATGCGAAGACAGACCAACAGATAAACTAGTTAGCAAAGCCGATGCCGGCGTACGTTTTGTGGAGGTCACCCCAGGTTATTCCATGCATGGCAGGTTACAGTCCCAGCATCGAGATTCGGAAGCTAGAGAACTCAGCATGTTGCTAAGGGCCGTACTAGATATGGACGAGTACCCAAATACGGCCGAGCTTGGGTCTTTACAAAAGAAAATGAACAGACCGTCTTCGGGTAGGTCGAGAAGGGGAGGAAAACGCCCTCAGTCTGCTAACTTACCACATCAAAGAAAGAATATGTCGTTCACTAATGATGAGGTTAAAAAAATTGACCGGGAAAATCAACGTCTCTTGGGTAAGATTCTGAGCAACAAGACCCAACTTCCATCGACGACGCAGAACTCCAAAGCGTCCACCGATGGGCAACATATGATGAGCCATGCAGCTATTCGAAGACAGAGAGAGCAAAGGAGAATTGAATTAGAAAATATGGTAAGGCCTAAATACCATTAGGCATTAATCAATTTGTAGTCATTTTAGGATTTGGAAGAGTCTAACTGTATCCCACTTATTCTTGAATCAAAGGTCATGAGATCCTCATGTTAGATAGCTAACTACTTATTTACTTCACCTAATTTCACTTTCAAGATTTAATTTGTCTATATAATTACCATTGTTCCAAAACTCCCCTCAACTTACCTGTCTCCCCTCAATTATTGTTCTCCCTATCATCCAGCTAAGTGTGCCAACTGGTAACCAGCTTTAACACTCTACCACCTCCCCTTTGTCGCCGGACCAGTGCCCTCTTAGGCCTTCACATTTTAATCATCCTACTTGAAGACTGTATATGGTTTTATGCTACAAATCATAACTTTAAATCCAACGAATATGAATTATCCTGCTAATATATTGAAACAAACGTCACCAATCTGTAATTTTTGAACCGTACAGTATTCCTTTATTTTCAGAAATATCACGTAGCACATCAGATTTAAAAGTTTCAGAAGTTAAACATTACCAAACCACCAGTTAAGAAGGCACAAATTCTAAATGTATTGAATTAGGTACAAGTACAGTATGTACTACTGTACAAGTGTATAGAATACTAGCCTATCCCCTAACTTATTATAGGTACACTATATTTGAGGTGTAAACAACTACGACCGAGACCATGGCGGGAGCAGTGACAGATGTCTTGATACTATCGCACGAAGCTCGACACTGCTGTTCGCCCCGATTTTTTAGCTCTCAGGCGAGCACACGTGCGATGATGCAAAAACTACGGCCACCAGCGCCCATCGGATTTGAATTGTGTGTTGATCGTTGGGTCCGAGTTACGAAGCAACGAAAGCCATGGGCATGTTTAGGTTTGGTTATTATTTAAGAGTCCTGCTCCCGGGACCGCCATTGAACGTCCCCATCCGACGGACGTGAGTGTAACTCGGGAGGAGTGAGAGCAACCTGTTTATCACCACTGCAAATCAGCTGTGCTGAACAAGCCTTGCCCGGGATCGAACCGGCGACCTTTGGGCCAAGAAGCACTCACAAACCGCGACACCACACTCTCACCTATATGATTAAAGGATACGTCCAGGTTCCTTAAAACTCATTGAAATCTGTACCAATTTGTAGAGAAAAATAAAATATCCCGTTCTACATCAAACTTTAACTACGATACGTATTAGAGTCTGCACGAATTGACCAAATAATGAATACTTGTTAGGCTCGTACGAAAGTATGTGACGTCATTCCCTAACAACTGTAAAGCTGTGGTCCGGTTTCACCACTGTTCACAC
>JAODAG010297324.1:0-12599 GCA_027574785.1 Orphnurgus asper | reverse complement strand
GATGAACATGCGCTGCGCTCTTTAATATATGTGCTTCGAACTTCGAACTTACAGGATTTCATGTTTCCCCCCACCATGGGCCTAGCCCTTATAATAGAACTATAAGCGTGACAGAGGCTGACCAGTAGGCTTCAATCCAGCCCCTTGCCCTTGTTCATGTCTTATTATAATCAATCTCACAGAGATGGGTCCAGAGGAACTGGGCCTCGCCCCATGAAAATTTTCATGCATATCCACTCACCTATATATATATATAACTCCAAAGGCAGTACACCGACATCATGGGAGCCCCCTCTTGATCATGGATCTGTCGCTGATCAGCTCCAATTGACTAAGAGCTTCGTCTTCATCTTATTATAGTCTTTTGGGGGTTTCTCATTTTTGTTTTTTTCAGATCACGCGTTCCATACGAAGTCGAACACTGAAGGCCTTATGCGAGGTGGACGATAAAAACGATCTGAACAATCTGACCGAGAGAGAGAAGGCGACTTTATACCGACAGGTAATCGTCGACGACGAGCGGAGCTTCCTCTTCTGTTTCATCCCCAAAGTAGCCTGTTCGAATTGGAAGAGAGTCATCAAGGTCATGCAAGGGACCCTGGACCCTAAAAGTAGGGCCAAGATGGACCACCACTCGGGGCTCACCCTGTTATCGGATAACGAAGTGAACATGGCCCACTTGAAGTTGAGACATTTTTATAAGTTCATGTTCGTGCGGCATCCCCTGGAACGCCTCTTGTCCGCCTACAGGAACAAATTCGGGGAAAACCTCGGGGATTACCGCCGCAGGTACGGCTCGAAGATCATACGGGCGTACAGGACGAAATCGCGAGCGAGGGAGGCGCTGATGAAGGGCGACCTCTCGATCACCTTCGAGGAGTTTCTGAGGTTTTTGATCGACAGCGACACCTCGAAGATGGACGTTCACTGGAAGCCGATGCACGAGCTCTGCCAACCGTGCGCGGTCCGCTACGACTTCGTGGGGTCGTTCGAGCAGCTCCGGGAGGACGCCGGTTACGTCCTGGACAAGGTCCGCGGCAACGCCACGGTGTCGTTCCCCGTGAGGCAGGACTATTACAGGCCCACCACTCTGGACACGCTCCTCTCGGAGCTGAGTAAAGTCAGACCGGTGATCCTTCAGCGGCTGGTGGACAAGTACTTTCTAGATTTTGCTCTGTTTGGATATGCAGCTCCAACCCTCGATGTGCAATGAGTTTTTGTTGTTTTGTTTTGTTTAGTCTAAGACGAACCATCCGAGAAAAAGAACCTGGGCTATATGTATAAAACCAACTTCCCAGCCCCCGATCCTATTTCGATCGGGCTGTAAAGATCACTGGGAGATCACTGGTGGCTGGTGGCTCCGTTAGAGGAGAACCCCCACCCTACCCCACCATCCTTAATTAACACCGCAGACGGATGGAATGAGTAGTCTGGAGGGATAAAGTAAAGACCATTAATTAAACGGGCAAGGACCCAATCCCAAGAAACCCAAACATGACGTGTAAAGTACACTCCGCTGGAAGAAGAATTAAAAAAAGTATAAGAGTACATTATATAACGGCAGTCCCATAATATTCCCATGTTTATAGATGTTTATTTAAAGGCGTTTAAAGGTGTTTCAAGGCATACGGTAACATACATACCAATTAATATAATATTAATATCTATTTTTCCCCCCGTGTAATGAGTGCGCCGGCCAAACAAAATATCTTGAACGACTTATATCTTCGCAGAGGGAAGGCCCGACATTATTATTGCTTGGCACGGCAGCTATGGTATGCAATGGGCACAATTGCACAATTTGTTTTTGGTCTTATAATATTTCAGTTTAATTAGTGGCTTAATTTGCTGTGTATCTCAGCCTCCCCAAATTCCCTCTTGCAAGGAACTGTCCGTATTTCATGTTTTTCCTTCGATGAATAGTTTGTAACAGGTTTGTTAGGTTACACAATTTTGCAAGGCTAAGTCTTGGTGCTAAATTAGTTAATCAGTTAATTAACTAGTTAGTTAATCGGTTAACTGGTTCATCAGTTAACTGGCCATTGTTCACAGCCCAGCTGACGCCCACTCAGTCCTTCTCAACTGTGTAATAAATATTAAAGCAGCTGTACGACTTTGAAATTTCATTCGTAGGTAACTTTGTTTTCATTCTTTAATCGCTGTGCTTGTGCTTTCTATCGGGTAATGGTGGACAACGAGAGAGTATCAGTAGAAGTTTGGAGGAGTGAGGGTTTGTCAGGTGGAGAACAGGTGACTGGGTATTAATCCTACTGAATACTACTATTTCAAGTAGTATAATTAGGTTACTTACATTTGAGATGAATACAAATTGAATATACCGTCTGGATCTTCTCTTCTTGGTATTAAAATGGCGCGGGGTGGAGTGGTGGTCTGGTATCATAAACATGGGGGAGACATTGGCATTGGTACTGGAATACCATAGGCAGAGTAGACTTGAAAAATAAAGTGGCGCAGTAATCGAGGGCCTTTTGTAATACATAATCTGAGGGCAGTATTACATTGTGCACTGATTAGGATGGATAAATATTTTTGTGATTACTGTATACCTATGTATACCTATTACCTATGACACAATAACAGTAACCAAAAGCGCAATTTCTCCGAATATTTAGGCTACTTCCTCAAGAAGTGAAAAGGAATTTCTCGCAGATAAAGTCTGCAAAGAGAGAGAGGTCCACTACAAATCTGTCCATAAAATAAGTGACACGCACCTCCCTGGATCCGCCCTTTTCATTCTGCCGCGGGGTAAATCCACCTGCCCTTATCTCCCCCCTGCCCTTATCTCCCCCCTGCCCTTATTTCCAGTCTCACTTGTAGCTACTTCTCTGAATGACGGAAGGGTGTCTCCAAGTGAGTAAAATATTCACTGAAAAACCAAATGTGTGAAACGCGTTAAAGGTTAAATTCCCATAGCGGTCAGCCCGAAATGTGCTTCGAGTGTTAGTTCTGTTACCTTATGTAATTTACTCGCGAATGATGATAGATGGTATGATGGCCGAGAGTGCTTCGAGTGTTAGTTCTGTTACCTTATGTAATTTACTCGCGAATGATGGTATGATGGCCGAGTGCTCTTCAAATGTTACTACGGTTTCCCTCTGCAATTGCTCTTATTCAAACCATTTGTCAATAAGGAATGTCGGTGTATGCTCTCTGCATAAGACCGATGTACACTGACTGACACATACTATGGTGAATAGGGCATTGTTCTCTCGATGTTATTTAGATATCGTATAAATTATTGACATGTAGGCCTATATAACGCATATCAAGACATTTGGAATGACGTAGAATTGTGTAATACTTTGTCTGTGCTGAACTCTTTAAAGAGTAACGATTCTCTCCTTTTCCGTCCCCACACAGTTACGGAGGGATCATGTATCTTTCAACATATAGTATACTGAGATTGCGTTGCTGGTAGCTTTTAATTCGTCCGACACATTTCCCGTAAACGATTACAACCATAATTGAAAGCGTGTTGGTGATAGTCCCCTAATATATATGTAGTCATATAGACAGAATAACGATGTAAGACGTGGTAATTTATCGAACTGTATAACTATTTAAAGGTTTTGAGTTAATACTATTTGCGTTTGTTGGACTCGAACTCGGAACATACACAGTCGTCATTCTTACTAATAATTAGTTTGAACACAGGTGAAGTTGAACACAGGTGGAGAAGTTAGATAGCCTCCAGACGTTTCAACTCTCAAAACTGCTGCTTCATGTCATCAATGAAGAACTATTTGACAGTCTTCTTGAACCCAACTAAAGTTCACCCAAGTCAGTGAATCTCAAACTCATGAAACCTCGTGATAATAACTTGTATATAACCAGAATGCAGAACTGCGACATATACTTCATGTGAGACCACCTCAAATATAGGAGGGATGCATGAACAGAAGTATAAGTAAGGCCGGGCCGGGATAGGCTAGTACGGTCTGACATGCACTTGTACTGTTTTAGAGGTGATCTTACATGAAGTTCAACATAACCAGAACTGCAGTTTCGATTCCGATTCCCTGTGTACAAGGTAATGTATGACGTCTAGCCATTAGAAGCACAACGAACTTTCTTAGGGGCGTGTGACGACCATTGCATGGCGCTGCGCGGAATGAGGGACATGCACGGTGTCAGCCCCAAACGCGGCATTTAGTCCTCCTCCGATCCTCTGGTTACCCATTCAAAGGTAACTCCCTTGACCCCCACCCCTCCCCCTCAATCCCTGATTGAGGGCAGTATAGCAAAACTATTTATTGGTTGTCATAGTCACCAGTCGGTGTAATTATTAATATTCAAGACTGCGCTGCCAACATGCTCTGGTCACCTGCAGCGCCATAGATCACAGCCTGTATGTAAAATGATGACCTAAGTTGTATTATTTTTAGGCTGCGCTTTTCCCTTTCGGCATTCTTTTTTAGTAGTAGTAGTACCACTACTACTATCTCTAGACTAGTTGTTAGACAACAAAAATCGCTATGGGATGAACGTCTCTTCTTAATACCAATAATACAATTTACAGGTTTTTCTACATCGATAGACTTAGTCAGACTATAGTAGTATAGAGTCGACGCTGTATAATAATAATAATAATAATAATAAAGCAATTGCACGAAACTGTACAACAGTGTGCGTGGTCGTTAAATTATTACCAATCTTTTTTTCGAGCGACCATGGCTAACAAAAGACCATTTGAGCAAAGTAACGAGGAAAGGGACTTGGAGAGACTTCAAGCAGAAGTGACTCAAGAAAAACAAATGAAGTGAGTGTCAAATGAAAAAAAAAAAAAATTGTCTTTAAAATTGTATCTTCTTGCAATGCATATACTGTACTCTGTGTAACTTGAATTTAGTTGTAACACTAGCACATGCTGTTACTTTTTACTTAGTAATAATTAGTAGTAATAATAGTACTAATTGCTATGGTGGGTTAACAACATTCATGCTAGCTACACTGTCAGTGTATACCTAAACATGAATTTACTGATAGTCACCAGTTAGGCCAATATTAATTATAACTAGTAGTAGTAATTAGTATAACATATAGCCCAACTTGTATCAATGCTAGTAATAGTAGTATATATTACTGACTGTAGTGAATGCTCAGAATTTCATCCAAATCAGTGACATCACAATTACCCAGCCTGGTTGGGGGTGCATGGGCACACATTGCTTTTGGCCCAAAATTTAGGGGGTTACTTGCAGATCCAGAAAGCTTGCTTGGGAGGGGGCTATTCAGCATTCAGAGAACTGAACAGTTTAAAATTTTGATGTAAATTAATGTTTAAGCATTTTGGCTGGGGGCCATTACCCCCATGCCAACTTTCACCCCACCCCCCCCCCTCTTGGTGGTGTTTCTAGAAATGGGATGATTAAGCGATACAAGCAACCTTCATTTTAGACAGGAACTGGAAGAGAATAAACCATGATGCAAAAGATTGTTCTGATATATAACCATGTTTTGCCCTTCCGGGCATATATATTTTTTTGGGGGGGGATGACGATGGGGAAATACTGTTTCACATTAATGTGAACATTTATCCTTCTGGCTACAGTGCTCTTGGAAGAAATAAAAGAATGTTACGTTTCGATCGAAATGATGCTTTGTCACTATTCTCTCTTTCAACTCGCTTTACCCTCGTACATATCTTCGTCTTTGCCTGAAACCTCTCTTTGTCTCTCTCAGGGATATGCTCAACTTGTCCATTCAGGACCTGCAGCAAACCATCGTCGACCTGGAAGACGGTTACAACTGCGTGATTGACGAAGGTGAGAATCTACAGTACCCCCCAAAACCACATAGATGTCAATCGTCATACTCCAAAAAGAGAATGTTCCCGGAATGGATTCACCAACCCCGCCCCATCCAATCTAACGTAGAAGCTATGTAGATAGTACTGGCATTATCCTCTAGCCTACACATGTATATGCCTTGTTACCTAACTATAACCTAACTCCTAACCCCCTCAGGTAATGAATGGAAGACCAGATTCGAAAACCAAGAGGAACTGAACCAGCTGTGGCAGAAGCAACTGATCGTCCTCCAAGACCGGCTGGAGAAGTGCAAGGAAAGCGCCAAGAATAACTACGAGAACGAGATGAGGACCTACGACGAACTCTCCGAGGTATAGTGCGGTCACAGAGTCTGCATGAAAGATTATTGCGCGCCACGTGCAAAACGTTCATGTTATTTTCTTTTTACGGTTCCATGGATGGGCATGCGTACTGCATGTACGCTACAAGCATAAAGCTGATTTCGCTATTATTCCTGCAAAGGCCGTGGTCAAATATGGCCCGACTTATACTCATGTACATGTTTACCTCGAGCAGGACTTCCAACATGTACATGCCACAACGCCTGCTCTGAAACATTTCTCATCCAGACATCCGGTCTGTAACATTAAACATGGGATTCCGAAACATAAAAACTGGGGTCAATCGAAACCTACACCCAGTAATAAATTTCCCTTGAACCATTCTACGCGAGATCGCCGTGTGTGGTGACAGCTTGGATAAACAAAGAAACACTCACAGGCTGCAGGCAGTATTCTCCCGTTTGCGACTTCCACGAAACTGTTATCCTATTTACAGTTCCTTAGCAGCTATGCCAAGCAAGTTTCCTTGATACTTAAAATTGGTCATAAAACCGTCTCTCTGGAAGGTTAATGGCTTTACCAAAAGCTAGCGGAGCAGTTACATCATGTACCATGTAGGCGGCCCCATCATTCCAGAAGATGAAACCTACTGTCGATGCCCAAAATTTTCCACCCGCAAACTTTTACACCACGACAGGCATTTTGTAAAGCCCATCGGAATATAGGGTGGATCTGGTCACTAACAGTATCTGATTAAATAGCTGGTGCCTTTGTACATATGGACAGCTGGCAGGCACCTGGATTTCGTGGAAAGGGACTTTCCCCATAGCGTGTCGTTACCGGTGACGCAAACTCGACGGAACCAGAAAAAATGCCACATAAATGTACTGCAAATACCCAAATGATTTTTGGTCGATATTCAGTTAGAGTTTGGGTTAATGTTTTATAGATGTTGGCACTATATATAAATATATTATATATAAATGTAATGCAGTATGTCTTCTGAAACCGATAATATACCGATGGGGCTGGCTGTTAGCTCCAACTGTCCTCCAGGTTTATTTCAAAAGGATTTTAAAATGAAAGAAACATTTGAAGAACATTCATTTGTTGTCGACACAATCGAATTACAAATATTTTTGTCAGACGACCAAATTATTAAGCCATTTGTGCTGTGCTAACCCTTCTCGCTGTTGGGTAGCCATGTTTTCTCTTCCCCCGAGGGATTTATTCCTGGAGAAATACAAGCACTGTGTCTCTGCAGATGTAGCCCCCAAATTATGTATGTGCCTGATGGTTTCGTGCTAGTGTACGATGTAAGGACATTATTCATGGAGTACAGCATGCAGACATATTGTCAAGTGACATGAATTAGAATATGATTAAGTTGTTCAAACCTCCGTCCACGCTTACTTATTATTTTTAAAATAATATAGATATTTATTAATTAATTATATTTATTTAAAATCAGATGCAATTTAGTTTCATTTAAAAGGCCATCGTGGTAGTATCATTTACAAGGCCATCGTGGTCCACGGCATTTTTATATTCTCCACGCATAATGGCAATAAACTATACAGTTACGAAGGAACGATTTTTTTTGGTAGAATAATTCTTTGAATTTGGAACCCCATCGTGAACGCACTCGACGACGTGAGTGAGCTCTTCGAGAGTGGGCTGGCGCGACCGACTTTCAAACTTTGAAATTCTTTTCAGGCCAGCTTGAGGAAACTCGCCAAGCAACTGGAGATAGACAAAGCAAGCTTAACGAGCCAACTAAAAGATTACGAATGGAGACTTGATCAAGAATCAAAGGTAAAAATTAGTACCAGTTTTTTTCCAGTACCGACGTCGGCGTGCGTATGTGCGTGAAACACGATTTGTGAAACACGGTGACTCAAACTTGGTATTTAGGTCATTTCGGTAGATGGCCTTGTAAGTGTTTGGTGTAGGCTAGCGTGCATATTAATGAGTCGGCAGGGCTTAGGGTAAAACTTCTTAAACTGTGTCGACATCTCTACAACTATGACCCCGATTTTCTTCAAACCCTGGTACGAAGGTGTCCAGAGGCCGTAGCAAAAAAAAAAGGCACTTTATGCTTGGGACATGGGTCCTCCCTGATGGGAAGACGCTCCCTGTCGTGTTCGGTGTAATTAGTATGCATATTAATGAGTAGGTGGGGCCGAACATAAAAATTGTATACATTTGAGTTAATTAGTAGTCGCTTAGGGACTACTGAACAACAAAAGTAGTACCTTGTTCAGCCTAATTTCCGGGCAGCGGCTGTAGTACCATTACTCACAATTCCAATCTATGGCATCCCAGGGCTCCCGTGCAGCTTTTTCATCGTAGGTCTGGAGTTGTAGTCGGAGGAAAAAAACAACAGTTGCATGCTTTATATTCAAAATTGGTATCTTGTTTATTTAGTGGATTAAATGTTGTGTATGTGATTTTCCAGTTTCAAAAAGTTCTGAAGCTAAGAATTTGAATTTGATTGATTCCGCAAGTGTCATATGGTTTCACAAGGCCAGGATTAATTTCCCTCCGGTGGTTCAATGTGGGAAGTGAGAATGAAAATGATCCAACATCTTTGAACTTATTTTTCCGATATAGGCATCCGGGTCGGTCGTACTAGCTTTGACATTGCACATGGTGTGCCTTTGTTGTAAAATACTGTAACCTACCATTTGTAATCCTTTTGGGGTGGGGGGATAATTTTTAGCTTTTGCAATCAAGTTTTTAAATAAAAGAGTAATAAATATATGTTGGGTGAATTTCAACAATACGGCAGTAATACTTGTAAACAGTTAATGAGAGGATATAATTTGTAGGGCAGAATGAGGAGGGGGATATATACAGGTAGTGTAGGTAGATTACTAGATTTTATCCTGTTCAATATACTCCGAAGACTAACATTACGCGTTTTGGTTACTTAAATTTGAGAATACAAGATTTCTACTTCACTCTGGTCTCTGGGAACTATATGGAATGAGGGATCTTCTGTTCTTGGCAATGAATTACAGTAGCTGGGTTGGTGGTACGGTGGTGGAGAGATCTATAACAAAACAATGGAATAGATAATGGTAGCATGTAGACTAAGCAAGATCATTTGATTGCTCTGTAATTTGAAGAGTTCAGAAAGAAACTATATATATATTTCTTGTAAGGCGATGGGTGGGGGGAGATGGAGAAGATCACCATGTCATGAATATGCATTATGGAATATCTTGTACGTAGGGCATCAGAACCTCAATGCAGTTCTGTATTCCAAATCTTCTATTATTAATCTCTTTGAAATTCATTCGGTATCAACGATTTTAGCCTCCCAAGTTCCAATTTGCATTTTGTCCTGGTGGCTTCGTCTCGCCTCCAATTTGAAGGGGATGGGAGGAGGGGGTAAACCTCCACTCACGTACAAACTCCCGGTCTCTAAATAAGGATTCAGAGTTAACGTAATGCCCAATTCAAAGTGTACATCTTTTCCCCCCCCCCCCGGCAGGCTTTTCACAAGGCAAACGAAGAACGGAAAAGTTACATAACGGAACTAGAACAGGTAAAACAGACCAGACTTCCGTGGTTTCTTTGATGATTTGGAAACCCCACCGAGAAGCAGAGTTTTTCGCCTCTGTGGTGTGGTCGCTTCGTAGTAACGTCCATCTCGGAGACTTGTTTTTTTTCGTTGTTTAATTTTGGGAGGGGGAATTAGGATTAAGTGTGTATCCCATAATTGTGCAATTTATGTGTTTGAAAGTTTATTGAAAAAAAATAAATAAAAAATAATGGATTTACATGTAAGAATTTGTATGAAAGAACAAGACAATTTAGGTGATATTGGTACTGCTGTGGACTCGGCCAAGGTGATGTTCTCTTTGAATCGGACAGGTGCGTGTACTTCTTGGTGATATTTGCTATCTGCTAAGTGGTAACGTACCGCAATGCCATTCTCTGCCTGACGCTAGGCAGCCCTACGGAAATTATGGAAACAATAGCCCGCAGGTAGAACCATCTCGAGTTTGGGAGAATAATGACTGTGTGGTATGGTAATGGGTGGATGTGTGTATATAGGTGGAGGGGGTGCCCATCCTAACTGGCCACCGGCCCTGGAGTCATCTACTGCTGTGAATTGTTTAGTATAGGACTGAACTAATAAACATGATTAGCATAATTGGCATCAAGTGAATGCTAAAGTGTTTGTCTTGAAATTGAATTAATGATAATTACAGCATTGTTAATCCCAAGTTGTTGTTAAGTGGATTAAGTAGGACAAATTGAAAGAGGTGGGGGGGGGGCATATATGTATAACCCCTTCCATTTTGGGAACTCTTTCTATGAAAGATGGTAGATTTTTATTGTCAATCTCTGCTCTAACTAAATCCATAAATCACAAAAAAAATCCCCTACCCCCAGAGTCGCTAGTTCGTGCTTGAATGTGTTTCCGCAAGGGTTTTGCTGCCAGTCGACGGCGGTGCAGACGCTATAGTCCGAAAAGGGAATCTTCCCGACGTATGTCTTAGATTTTCCTGAATTCGTTTGTGGCCATTAATCCCAGCTTTTAGAGCCTGAAAATTAACGTTGTAAATGAAAAATGGAATTTTTCAAAGGTAAAATAATTATAGTAGGTAAAACAATTATAGTAGGTAATATAGATGCGTGTGTGGGGTTAGGTCTTGGGTTTGGTCGAAGCTCGTAAATCTTGTTTTGCCGCATATTTGTTTCGGCCAAGTTAGGCTCATCAGAAGTTAGAACACCTCCAAGGCAAGGGCGGAACCAAGGCTCACTGGGATACTTACGGCAGATCTCCGAGAGGCAAGGCTACCATGTCATCTCGCTCCTTGGATGGGAAGTATGTCTTTCTTTTTTAGCCTTTTGGCTATATTTTCACAAAAAGGTTGACGTACATCAGATCCGAGGAATAAATTGGAAAAATGCTACTCATGAAATGCCTTTGCAATTGGTTCGGGATTTGTGACGCATATGTATTTTAAAGTCTCTGAATTGCCACTAGTTGAAGAATGTTTGTCCGGGAGTTTCCAAATGCATTAGAATGTCGGAGATTTGCCGGCCAGTAACTTAGCAGTGGTTGGTCTAGGATTTTCTGTAGAGGGGTGTGGCCTTTAGCAGGGCCACCGAAAAGGCATTATCTTGGAGGTGGGGAGGGGGTCGGTGGTAGTAGTGCAACTTCATCCAAGTGAAAGTTAAAGTGCTTTACTAGAATCCAGAGGTTTTAATGAGATGAGGTGGAAGGGGAACAGTGGCAGCACATCCATTAACCTTGGAACAGTGGCATAGCCAGGATTTTTCATCGGTGTCCACACTAGCATATTTACAATCGGGGAATGGCCCACGTGGTCCCCCCTGGCCACGCCACTGCCTTGGAAGTGGGGACCCCAGGTCCACCCGAATAGGTGTGTGTGAAACATTTTTCGGGTTTTGGGGTGTCAGTATCCATGATATATAATTTGATGGTGAAGAATATATACTGCCTAATCATCAGGTGTTTGGAAAATTGAGTAAAAGTTGAATTGAGCTTTCTCCCAAATTTAATTTCCTGGCCAAATGAAGAACAATTAATGGTCTACTCTTTTTTTATGGAATCCCTCCTTACTTACGGTCATGCATCAGCAAAACAGCTTTCGTTCCCCCCCCCCCCTCCTGGATCTGTCTATCGCAAAGGCGCAGAAAACATTCTCTTATGTGCTTTAGGTAATAATTTGTGGCAGAGAAGCTTTGTCTAGCTTCTAGGGAGTTTGGAATCATAAGGTATCACTTTATTTGGCTAAATCAATGGCAGACGCAATCACAAATGCTGAGAGATATAAATCACCATGGCTTCGACGGTGTCATCGGTCAGAGATAAATCCAGTAAACGTTGCACAAATGTAGAATGGAAATAAAATTTAATTAAAGTTTAATGTCGTTAAATCTTTCTATCTAGTCTTAATGTGATTATTAGAAATATTTGGTACGCTGCAGAGGTTATTTTTTTTATAATGTAGATGCTTAGTTTTGCTATTGTTATGTATTATAAATATCCATCCAAATATCCAAATGTGCTATATTAACCGTTTTGTGCACAATGCTCCACTGTGCACGAACGGTATCCTTAGACCCGTTCCAGTGTCGCCTCCTATCGCTCCAATAGCGAGGACCATCGTGTGTACGATCGGTCTGTAGTTCTGCAAATCTGATGGCGACACAAGTCTACCGTAGCATGCTGATGACGTCATGACCGCCATGTCGGAGAACTAAGAAAAAGGGGGGTATGCAACGCAGTGTTGAGCTATTGACGTGAACCAGTCAATACATGTTTCATCGCTGCTCTCGCCAGGTCGATTGCACCAAAGGTTTACTACCAAATTGCCTAAGAAGCCTAAGAAGAGGGTTAATTAATGTAGCGTCGCTGACGTTTCCCGAGGCCGAGCTGTGGTGGATGTGAAGGTACTTTTTGATACCTTTTGAGACCAAATGATCGTCCAAGTCCAACTGG
>JAODAG010296991.1:0-12602 GCA_027574785.1 Orphnurgus asper | reverse complement strand
TAATATTAATAATATTAATAATATTATTAATAATAATAATAATAATAGTAATGATTATAATAATAATAATAATAATTCCAAATATTCAGAGCAACTGATTCCTTGATAAACTGCAACACACATCACAAATTTTCAGATTACAAATCCTGAAACAGTTCAGATATTCCAGGAGAATATATATCTACTATGATGGATATCAGATATTGTCGCCAAGGGGTAATACAACAAGTATTTTCCTGTCTAGAATTCAAACATAATTCCAGACTAAAATTAGCTCACTTGAACTAAAGTGATCGATCTCTAAATTACAACAATGAATTTGAACAGTATTCACGTCAAAGCTGCCAATGAGTCCTTGGAGTAGCTCATAACACTAACAAGAACACACACGATGTAACCATCGTATAGGGAATCACAAACAACCATTCTCATCAAACCATTGTCTACTCCGTGCGACAATGACCTACCTCTTTGTAAAGTCAGCGTGGCTACATGATGGTAAAGTTGTCGCCCTATTCAACAAGAATGGTATGGAAATCACCAACGACCTACAATGCTTGTAACTTACTATTTGCAATTTACCTCATAAACAGCTGCAGAAAATGTGATGTTATTGTTGACTTTCTCTGTCATTCCAACCATGACATTACTAATTGGCTTTAGTGAAACCTGGGCTAGGCCATTTCCATGGTTATTTTATTGTTTTTGTCTTCAGCCTATTGTTTGCATTATTGTTTTATGTGTTCAGCCTATTGTTTCCAT
The DNA here is from genome assembly GCA_027574785.1 of Orphnurgus asper. Taxonomy (NCBI): domain Eukaryota; kingdom Metazoa; phylum Echinodermata; class Holothuroidea; order Elasipodida; family Deimatidae; genus Orphnurgus; species Orphnurgus asper. The sequence continues at coordinate 11,840 of JAODAG010296991.1, read as the reverse complement.
TGTTTGTCTTCAGCCTATTGTTTGGATTATTGTTTTATGTGTTCAGCCTATTGTTTCCATTGTTTTTGTCTTCAGCCTATTGTTTGCATTATTGTTTTGTGTTCAGCCTATTGTTTCCATTGTTTTTTGTCTTCAGCCTATTGTTTGCATTATTGTTTTATGTGTTCAGCGTATTGTTTGCAGTGTTTTTGTCGTCAGCCTATTGTTGCATTATTTGTTTTATGTGTTCAGCCTATTGTTACCAATGTTTTTGCCTTCAGCCTATTGTTTCCATGACCACATACCTCAGTAAATGGATTAGACTCTTCTTTGGATGGGCTTTGATGACTCAAGACTGCCAGACAGGCCAAGATGAGATGGATGCTCCCAGTCTCTAGACACATCTTCCTCAGCACCACCCCATCATCAGTGGTCAAGAGGGTGTTGTTCAGTAGTGTGACAAGGGCGGTGAAGGGAAGGGTAGGCAAGGAGCTGGCTTCAGGCATAGAGAGAATGTTATCTGCAATAAAAGACACAAATGGAAATACATCTGTTACGGGAAACGATGGACAGTACGAGGACACTAACGAGTAAAGGCATTTAATTAAACTACACGAAGAGGAGGATTTAGCCACTATTTTATACTAACAGAAATGATACTTGTGACTTTTATAACAATACATGCACAAAACAGTAATAACTGAGAGATGATATCATGTACATTCTCTAGTAGAAGAATATACCACTAACTTCCATCCTTGTCTTCATTTACTCCCAGCATGAGACGAAGGAGATAACGAGCCTTCCTCTGCTCCTTCAGAAGAACCTCAGCATATCCAGGGAGCCTGAGGAACAGACCAAACGCAGCCAAGGAGTGCGGCGGTATGGTGGCTGGCCCGCTGGGGGTCAGCATGGGCTTCACGGCAGCAGCCTGGCTTTCTTTCTTACCGGTTGGGGTCAAACCACCGAGGACGGAGATCGAAGTATTCTCCAAGATCTGCAAGAAATGAAGAAGAAGAAGAAGAATAAACTTGACTTAAGAAACATCACCAACTTACAAGTAAGGCAAGCTGTTAAAAAGACAATGTTATTATCTCATGCAGAACATGCAAGATTGCTTAACCATGCACTAGTAAAATAAGACTCAAACAAAGACAAACACCAAGCTTTATCAATTATTTTTCTTGCCCATCCACATTAAGAAGCTGATTTATTCCTTTACTTACCAGATTTTCTACTAAACTACATAGGAATGTCAATTGGATTTAATTGGTAAACATTTCTTTCCTTGATCTTACTCCAGCTGCAGTTTGATTTTACTTTCATTCCAGTGAATTTACTTGATAGGGTCTTTGACTAACTAACTAGGTTCTGCGAATGACTTTCACATTTGCCTTGTCCTGAAAAAATACTACCTCTGATGCGATTTCTCTTTTCATTGTTTTCTTTCCAATAATATATTAAATACAAGCTTAAATAAATCCATTTCCTTCACTTTATCAGTGCATTCTCATCGAGACAATTATATAGTTTGCTTTCAAGGCTTTGTCAGTAATTTCTAATTTATCGATGCTTTAAAGTTAATCGGCCATCCATTTGTCCTGTCCACTAATTCGTCAACCTCATATTTTTTATCATTTACTCTTTGCCTACCTCATCTGTAATAATACTGACTAATCTGCCTACCTAATTGGTAACAGTATCGACTAGTTTGCATGCCTCATCTGTGATACTATTCACAAATTTGCCTGTAATATCCTTTACTAATTGCCTACCTTATCTGTAATTCTATTCACTAAATTTCCACCTAATTTGTAATACAATTCACTGACTTGTCTACCTCATCTGTAATATCCTTTACTAATTGCCTACCCTCATTTGTTCTAGAATTAATAATTAGTTTGCCTCCTTCACCTAAGTAATATCATTCATTATTTTGTCTACCTCATCTGGTAAAACTTTTCACTAATTTGCCTACCTACCTCATCAGCAATATCGATCCATTCATTCTTTTATCTACCATCTCATCTGTAATATATAACTATTTGGTAAAACTATTCAGTCACTAAATTTGCCTACCTCATCTTCCTTGGGGTCATCTCCGAAGAGGTCATCCTCAATCTTCCGCCCCGCCATACTGGAGCTATACTCCTTATTGAGAGACAGCCAGCTTGACTGGTCAAAGGCCATCTGGTGGTAGGCATGGGGGAGATGTTCTGCCAGCAGGGCAAGGCCTCCTAAACCTGCAAATACCTGCAGGAAAGAGGGCACGGTGGGCATTTCTAGAAGGGCCTCGTGGGAACCGCTTTCCCCTAGAGAATGGTGGCCTGTAATGAAATCAAAGGGGGGAAAAACCCATCTAGAGACATTGATTACAGAATTGTCAAGAGAACTCTTATACTGCACAATAGAAAATTAAGGTTCAAAATAAATCATAATGGTAACCAGAATGCATTGAGGTAAATCCAATCTACAAAGATAAGTCATATTGCATACATTCATGACAGGGGTTTCTTCACCACCATCCTCATTCCACCTTTCCAACTTCCTCCTATCAAGAAAATTATTCAGGAATTTCTGAACAAAAACATCCGACTTGATATTTTAAAGTGTATTCTGTATATGCTATCATAGCGATTAACGATTCAAATATCTGTCAATATCCCAGCTCTCCAGTAAGAGAAATATTTTATGCTTAGCCCCGACCTGCACCTTTTAATATGCAGGGTGTTCGAGGAACAGATTAAATGATACCAGTGAGTGGGGTTGTATGATAGGGTTCATCTTCTCATTATGGGCCATGTGTATGCCAAGTACTGAAAATACTGCCCTTCTTTAGTTACCATGTTTACAGGTTAATAATTGAGTCACACACATGAACATGCATGTACACCACCAGGCTACATCTCGAGAAGAAACCAAACATTTCTGTAAATACATACTTGTTCATTCTTAACTAATTCTCCCCACTCCAGCTCAATTTCCTTTGGAAAGTGATAACATCTTTCTTAACCGTACTAATAAGTGAAGCAACCCCATTCCTTGGGTTATGCATTAATTTGTTTCATCTCGGAGTATTATCGTACACTTCTATCAGTCAGATGGCTCCCACTAGGTTTAACAATAAACAGTAAGGTTTAGTGAAGATGCTCACATTTTATTATTAGAATCTGTAGTATTTTCACTCACCACTGTCTTGAGCCTGGAGGGTCTTGCAGCTGTCGGTGCCCGACGATTGCGGGGACTGGAAGATTACACCAAACTGGATAGTTGAGAAACCTTCCTCCAGGCCGTGGTGTCTCAGCGCTGTAACTATCTGCCCTAGGGTCATGTCACCAGGGATTTGCATGCCCCTCAGGTAGGGGTGGGATAACCCCAGGGTGGGGCAGGCTAACTGGATTGCTTGAGAAGTCTTGCTGGTGTTGTTCTTTCCACTCTTCTTCGTCTTCTCGGACTTGCCCTTCTTCCTCGGGTCCGCGGCGGCCCCCGGTTTCTTGTCGTCGTGTTTCTTAGAAAGACCGGAGAGGATGAAGCTCTCCTTCAGCTCTGTTTCAAAGACCGACTTCTTATCGGGGCCAAAGTGGACCATGACGTAAGGAGAAGTGCCATTACTCTCCCCGGCCTTGGCCAGATTATCTATCTTCTCTAGCTCCGCCTGCTGCTCTGATTTGGAGGATTCTGTTATAACGTGAAAAAGGACACGTCAGTTTCATGACATTATTACTAAATAGGATCTCTAATTTTATCGGAAGACATTATTACTTAATAAATAACATGCCAGACACAAAAAGCTGGCCATGCTTCTGCCTTCTCTGTATTTCACATACTTCCATATTTCTGTTCATAATTTTTCTTAGGTTTTCACACTTCTATAATCATATCTGGGCTGATTGTTGTAAAGTTTGTAAGTAGGAAGCTAAGCCTACCTGTGACCATCGCTAGCAGTTCGTCTGACTTGGTGCTCAACCTGACATCCAGGACCATGTTCTTCTTTCCCACGCCATACATGGGGTGCGAGATTTGTTCTACTTCGGCTCCACCGTTCCTCTGGAGGTTGCAGGATGCAGAAAGCGCCAGGGATATCCTCTCGTCCTCCAGCATCAACCTTAATATCAACCTCCTCAAAAATCCTGAAAGACCTTTCTTGCTGGAGGCTTCTTCCCTCCCACAGAGTTCATCACATATATTTTGAGCCAGTAGCCGTTGGTTGCTGGAATGACACACGATACACTTGGCAAAGAAGTCTAGGGCTGCGTTCTCTATGGCCCCGTACTGGGATATCGTCAGGACCTGGCCTCTTCTGTGCGAGGGGGCCGTGAGGTTCAACAGGAGGGACAGCCTATTAAAGTGGCAGAGCACCGTCAGCATCGGTGACCAAAACTGACTCCCCTCCGGAGACCCCAGCCAATTTTTGACGGAGGGCTCGTTACATAGCTCTGTGAAGAAGTTGAGGACCGGGGTCATGAGGTCAGCTGTCAGGGTAAAGCTTTCCGACAAGAAAGAGTCGTGGCTGCCATCGTGAGAATTGTTGAGAGGCGGCGGCGATCTATGGGAGGAGGAAGTCCTAGGGTTGTCTGACAGCCGGGCTTTGACCTTAGAAGAATCTGTGAGTGAATCGCTCAGCTGAGGCATTTCCCTTCGTAGTATCTCGTGGTTGCAAAAATCAGACAGGGCATCTGTCAGTCTTGTCAGGAAGCCCGAGTTAATGAGCTTCTGGACAGCTTCTGGAGACTGGCTGGCCAGGGCTAGGCTTGCCAAGTGATTTTCATCCACTACTAGGTGACCCCAGTCACCTGGTCCTTGGGCACCATCATCCAGACCAAGGTATATGGCAGCACCCTTAGAATCATCTGTCAGCTGGGAGGTATTCAGTTCATCCTCCTTACTATCATCTGAAAGACACACAACTCACATCAAGTACGAGCTATTCATCAACAAATTTAAAAGTTCATTATGTGTAAAAATAAGAAAGCCAACAGAATTCATCAGAAATCAACAGAATTTAACGGCATACATCTTATTAAACTGATCTGCCAACTCTGAACTACATCCAGATAATGTATTACCTTACAACTGGTTTGATGATCATGCTGAGATATCAACCATTATTAACTACAAAATAAATTTCCAAAATGGAAACATTTCAAAAGGATTCCCAAGAAATATAGATTACCCCAACTAGAGTTTTACATCATCCATTCCATAGAAATATGGAAATTATAGAAAGTACATCACTGTATGATATTGTTAGCTAACACACTATGACTGATACTCTAAATATGTAAATTTCTTGGTTTGATAGCAGAAAAGACAAATCTAGTCTTAGACAACTGTTCTCATTGGCACAGCTGCCACAAATTGAAAAAGGTGTAGTTTTAGGAAACAAGACAAATCCTACCAGTCAAAGATCGTTAAGACAATACATACCAGTTAAAGATCCTGTATTGGATATCCTGTTAATCCCCATCCACAGCAACAGCGAGTCATAAAATGCGCTCTGCACTTGACACATCGCACTCAAGACGTAGTCTACCGCCATCTTTAGGGGTGAATGGACAGGCAAGACCATGGACCACTCGTACACCGAACTGAAGGAAGCAAAGTCATCAGAAAAACTCGTTCCCAAACCAATTTCAAAGCATTCTCAATTTTTCGTTTCCGTTGTATGATTCAAGAGATCTCTTTAAAATTCCTTCAGAAGTGGCGACCGGGACATTCGACAGGTCTACAAAACTAACGATGTCATTCATCCCTACTGGAATCTTTTCTTACGATAATGAACGCAATTATTTCATAAGCCAAGACAGTCAGACAGCCAGAAACATCCAATAAAAATGCTAAAAAGTTATGTACTATTCATACCAAGTCACTACACATACCTGAACAATTCCTTAGTGAGCACACCAGACAGGTCAATCTTGGAACCCTGTGTGTGAGTAGCCCAGATGACACATGCTACACAGTGAACGTGGGTAGCAGCCGGGTACAGGAGGCCTGACTCTGAAGAGGACAGGGTGAGTGGAGCTCTAGAGTAGGTACTGTGAGCATGCAGTGCCACTCTCGCAGTGTCACCAAGCCAGTCTAACAAGGCCTGAACTCTGTTGAAGTAGTGAGAGATAATCAATTAGTGATGGCAGGCGTCATTCTCTAAGATTAGCTGCCATGACATTCCATGACATTCTCAAGAACATATCATATTCCTTACTTCAAACTTCTATAATATTTTGTTAACCTAATAATAGTCTATGACATATCAACTTAACCCTGACAGCATTACAAGTTTCGTCAACATCTCTTACCAAGTCTCTGACCAATAGCCTTGCTACGATGAGATGGACAGACATACAGATTGATACATTTTCACGGCATATGGATTTTATGGAGTAAATTAGTAAAATTTGCACGTTTTGTGTGGTCTAGTTGTCAGTTGAAGGGATAAGCTCCATTTGCATCAGTCCAATGAGCTCAACAATGAGATAACTTTGTTAACTGGGGTCCCACCAGGTTGCGGGAAAAAAAGTCCTTGCATAGTAATCTAACCACTTGTTTACTTCTGAAATAGACCAAGCACCCGAGTTTAACCACGTAACTACTAGGGGGTCCAGTGTGCCTTGTAAGACCCTGACAAGTCCTTACCTGTGCCTGGTGGCGCTGTCTGGGGTGAGGCCCAGCTGAGCAATGATGTCCACAGCGGAGAGCGAAGGACGACAGCGGAGCCGGGTTACCAACCCAGAGAGAGCCCCTGTGACAAATATGGACATCTCGTTAGGTAAACAGAGCAGTTACAAAGGAGTGATATGTTGTGGAAAAGGAGGTGTCATAGCACGGTACTGATCAGACAAGGACCAGTAATTGGCAACTTTCAATATTGTAAAGACAAACATTTGTTACAATGCAGCAAAGATTGTACCAGCATTACCCAACAGAAATCACCCGTGGAAGGAACGGTACACAACAAACAAAAGAAACTTGGCTGCCTAAGACAATACATAGCCAGGAAGTGAATGACAGAGACAATAGGCTGTCAAAGGGGGGGGGGTGTTGGTCTGGGGTATTAAGAGAACAATAACAGAGACAAGAGTAGACGAATAAAGAAACAATGGAGTCTTCTTCCACCTGGTAACTACTGAAACTGCAAGAATTAATCACCTTGATCGGCAGTGGCGGCAACAGGGATGCTATTCCTCAGTAACATATCTAGAATGGTTAAGCCTACTTCAGAAGACGACAAGCCGAGCCTGAGGAGGATAGATTCTATGTCTCCTCTATAGGGATATCCCTGAGGGATGGTCAGCAATGCCGAGCATGTAGCTAGCAGGCCCGGTGCCTGGGCAGCCACCGACATTAAATTCTGAGGAAGCTCCTGAAGAGGCGAGATCGTGAGGCAATGTTGCAGGAGACGTAGCCATCGCACGCTGTAAACAAAGTTGAAAATGACATGACTGGTTATCATAGACTGTAGTCCTCTCATATAGTCGTCGCATATACGCGTCAAAGGTTGCATCCTTATATGTCCCAACATCGTGTATCCTCGACGGTCCTTTCCCGTTAACGTATCGCCTTCATTAAAACGTTGTTTTGCCAAATAGAGGGCATAGTTTCAATTTATTGTAACAGAAACAGTTTTGGCAAACGTTTACACCCTAAATTAAGATGGTGGGATCCAAATAACGTTTTTTTATTTTTTACTAGAGAATTCAACACGGTGAACTTAGTTTGATATTTCAAGATGGCAGCGCCCATACATAAAACATTTTTCTATCGATAAATATTTTGAATTCTACTCGGATGACCAATATTCCTGTGCACAACGAGCAGCAATGAAATTGGCGATATAGAAGATGATATTGGTGAGGTGATTGAGGATTTATATATAATATTCGTGATATTTCGGGGGATTTAGAAGTTGATGGAATCGGACCTTAGCAAACCTAGCTTCGATGCGCTAGCCTAACTTTATCGCGTTACGAATTATACGATTTTGTTATTGACAGGTTGGTTATAAAGACATCATAGTCTAACAAACATTTACCAATACATGCATATTTTAGATACACTAAACCAACATTACAACTGAAAATAAGACAAACAATAGGACATTGGCATTAGCTTACACGTTAGGCCTAGCCTACAAGTTCATATTTTTATCACTCAGAATCAGGTTTCCATGTAGGTCTACTCTGGAATTGAATGTTCATATCCCAAAATCCTATGTAGAAAACATTATCTATTTTACAAAAACAATGAAAACATGTAAAAAATAAATTAATAAATTTTGATAATAAATTTTCATTGTATTATTGTTAATTTATGCAAATTAGCTGCATGATTTTCCAACTATTTTAAGTAAAATGAAATCAATGTTTCCATAGCATCACTTTCCTCCTATTATTAGTTAAAGAGATGACTTTGAAGTTGCATAGGGGAAATAAAGTTACTTTAGTAAAACCCTGTGGGATTCTGGAGAATACTGCACAGTGAAAACCCTGTGGGACTAATGTGTTAATACACACTCTTACGATGAATCCTGGTTAATTTCTCCCTCACATTGTGCAGAAGGGCATCTTTGAACATGGTCTTTGAACACAGTCAAACGTTGTTGCGATTCATTAACATTGTCTAAAGAAGCTTCCATGTACGGTACTAAACTGTTTCGAACATTGGCAATGATTTGTTCCTCCGGCTGTACCCGACTGGGCGGCAGACATACTCGGGTTAGAAAACCACTACTTATGGTTAATCCTGGTTAATTATCTCGTTCGCGATGTGCTGAAGGGCAACTCAGGTACAGCGTTGTCAAACATTTGTTACGATTCATTAAGTGTACCCGAGCGACAGACAATCTCAAGTTACAAACCACTGCTGCCTATGCAATGCCTTCATTCCAGGGAGAAGGATATCTGCCAGGAAAATAATTGAAGGAATACTTTATACTGAGATTTTAATACCAAACCTTAATTTATCACATTTGTCATTCTGCTGTGCTAACCAGTCATTGTAACCTTAATATCTTCACTGATCCTTCAGCGGAGAGAGGGATAAGACACATTGTGCTGCACTCTTACCCAGGGGTTGTCACACCAACTACCTGGTCAAGAGCAATAAGACATATTATGCTGCACTCTTATCAAGGAATTTTACACCAACTACCTGTTCATGAGCTATACGACATATGGTGCTGCATGTACTCCTTCCAAGGGGTGATCAACTACCTGTTCAAAGAGCTATACTACGTATGGTGCTATACTCTTCCAAGGGTGATGTTTAAGAGCAAAAAGACATGATATTACGCTGCACACTTATGAAGGGGTGGACACACCAACTACCTGTTCAAGTCATTGAACTTACTCAAATTACCAGACTTGATTAGCATAATTTGTAGTTACTTTTGTATATCGCTTTTTATGTGTTACGTTATATTTTTAACTTCTTTCCACAAAGTAACTCTCTCGTGACGGACGACAGATCAAGGTGCATGCTCCTCAGTGTCGCACCGATATCTTGGCTAAGGATGGTTTACGCTATCGGTCAGTTACAGTCTGGAACACATGCCAGGCAACCTAAATAGTAAACCTTCCTTATTGTTTTTTTTAAGAAAAGTCTGCAAAAGTACTTTGTAGTTTGTAATCTTATGGGTGGAGAAGAGCAATAAACTGAATGTCATCATTACTATTGTTATCACTGTTACTGCACTTGAATGACAATATTCACTTCACACTGTCATAAAATGAACTTCACACTTATGATTTGTTCACACTGTCATAAAAAGTACCATAAAAGGTATCAATTTTACACTTATGAGCTAAGATCATTTTTCTATTACTTATTTATATGCAGGTCTTCTGCAGGTAATAATGTCCAGAGCATACTAACATATACCAACATACCATACTTGTACAGAGTCTAGGGGCTGCTGAGATCCTTTTTTTCGGTCAAAGACTGGGCGTCCAAGAACCTTGATGCCGGACAGATTCATGACAGAAGAATCGATCGGTTTCTTCAACCTGATGATTATTGCTTGGACAACCTCCGGTCGGGACAGACACAGCCTGATGGTCACCAAACTGCTGACGGTGATAGGGGAACAGACTGGGGTGAAGATGACACCATCAGAACTAACTTCAAGCATAATACCACTCGGACATCCTGCAGAATTAACATAAAAACAATCACAGTGGTAGAGCATTTGACAGATACCACACAAATAACATTGTCCCTTGTCCCTTGCAAGAAAGATTCAAAGTAACAGCAGGTAAACTTCTCTCCATGCTTCAACAAAATAGCTTTGAACTTCATTTAGCAAGCTGACAAGTGGTCCATTATGTATAGAATAAACACAATATGTGGGTACATTGACACCTACCTATCCGTTCATCTATCCGTTCATCCATTCACCTATCTGCAACGTTACAGGAGTAGGTGCGAACGCACACTAATAAGCCTAGGCCTTTGTTGTGGACTTTCATGGGAAAATAACGTAGGTTTACTTGTGCAGAGAAATTAGTCAAATCTGTTACAATTTTTAACTGTTTTGTTATATGTCAAGTTGAGGTATTATCAGTGGATAGTGATTATTTTTCCAATAAGAGACCAGTGCCAAATTTTGTCAGAGATGTCAATCGTACCTATGGAAGTTTCAGCTTTACAAACATGGCATATTGCTGTGTAGCTGAAGTATGGATAGGCCTACCATTGCAATACATTTACTTTTTACTTAAAAACAGAAACAAAACAATATGAATAAGCATTATTTCTAGTGGTGTTCATGAATAGTCACGAAACGTAATAATAATAATGGACACCCATGTCACCCAACGGACGCAAAGCAAATCACACAACGACACAGGTCACTCAACTGACAGTCAAGTCACTCAACATTAGTATTCATATTATCCTACACTATTTCAGCTTGCCCATGTGGTAGCATCTCATCCAAAACATGTTTTACAAAACTCCTACTTACGTCCTACACTGGTGGAACTTAAATTAACGTGGACTTCTTCCAGTAGTACTGCGCAAGGGAGATTGATGGCCATGTCATACCATGTCTCATTTGGGTAGAAGTGGTAGGACCAAGCAGTCCTGGAACGCCTCACAGTGGTACTGTTGTGAAGTAGTGACTCTGGGTGAGTGGTGTTCAGATTGCCAGATGTAACAGTACCTATCAGAACAGAACAGATCATACACTATCACAATCCAGCCTCAATGATTACCATAAATTCATGTGAAAGTTACCTTGGAATCATAAAGGCGGACAAGTGACATGTCAGAAATATTGTGAGGGTGGTGGTGCCTCTGCAAGGTGACACAATCCTCAACAATTAAACTCATAGCTGCTCATTTAGAAAATATACCAGACTTACAAAATGGTGCGAAGTTGACCAATCCAAATAGCTTCTTCGATTCCTGGTTCTTCTTAACGGATGCAGACGTCTTTGAGGGGAGGGATTTGCATTTCTCCATGATCCTCAGGGTTGCAGAGACCAAGTCCATGGAAGATTCAATGGACACCCGACTACTCCGGACAAGGTTGGAGCAAAGAATCTGTACACCACCTGATTGAATCAAATCCAGAAATATCATTCCAATGAAATGTGACCTCCAAGACCTACTGGACTGAAATAGTGGGAATGGACTTGAAGAATACGTCACAATACCAACTAGTAATTACCAGGAAACCTCCTTAGCTAGAATGTTTACTTTCAAATGTTTAGCATTAAGTATTCCTCATGAACAGCTTCAAGATTGATTCACTCCAATAATGCATCTTTTCAATCCCTTTGTCAACGATGGTACAACCCACATACTATACAACGATGGTACAACCCACATACTATACAACGACGGTACAACCCACATAC
>JAODAG010296880.1:0-12602 GCA_027574785.1 Orphnurgus asper | reverse complement strand
ATACACACTATGCTATTATTTATTACATCATGACTGGCTGTAGACATGTAGTTAATATGTTCTGATCTCTAACGTTTGAGTGCCCACTTTGACGTCGAGACTGAATTAACGATAAGGATGATATCATCCTGTATAGGCTAACCTATAGGCTATATAACACACTGGCTTAATTCTGAATGCTATGGTAGTAGGCTACATAGATAAGTTACCAATAGCCATGATGTCATAGAACACAACGTCTATGATGAGAGGCATATATTAGTTTTTTTATCCGTCCTCCTGTTTCCCACCAGGTAAAAATTGCCCCTACTTCCTGCTTCCATGCGGTACGGTACATTTTCGGAGCACAGATTTGGTCCTAGCTCACGCTGACCTCGTCACTTCCCTGCTGACCCGTACTTTTGATCTCTCTGATAAGCAGATACGCCATGACGGCGATGACGACATCGACCAGCTACGGAAGGCGCCTGCGGCCATCCACGAGTTGATCCACTTCCCAATCCTATATTTCGATCGGACTGTTAAGACCATGCATGATGCAGGTAATCGACCCCGCAATCCTACTTTGAGTAGAAAACAAGTACGGTAACTCTCAGAAACTTCTGACGATTCCAGGCTCTGCTGCTTAACTATGAGGAGTGGTATATAGACCGATGTAAAATCCGGGTACCACATTTTGTGCTGAGGGTTATGGGTCAAGGGTCATATGGCAATATGTACAACCTGCCTTCGCTGTGAACGGAGTGCTAAAAAAATCCAGTTAAACTCGGAAATACACCCGTAGAGGACACTGTTTAACAAGATCTCTGTTAATTGTTAAGGATCTGTCCTTATAAATATTAACATTTCAAATGATTGCCAAGTATTAAATAAACATATACAAAGAAGTATAGTAAATGAATCAGCTTTTTGGTTAGTTTTACCACATGCTACGGTACCTGTTTTTATCAAAACAAAACAAATTGGTATACTCCTCACCGTCTGCCATGATTTCTGGTAAGCCTGCTGTGAATCAGTGTTGTTCGTTACTTTGTTATTCGTTATTGGTAACTGACCGATGAAGTGACACTTTGTAACCAGACTGTGACAAAACATGTGTGGTCTACCGCACAGTCTGTGACGGGAATATACACTGTTCGTGTGTGAACAAGAAACACCAAAGAGAATTATATTCTCAAACGCGAGCCAAAATTCTACACCTAACGTAACGACCAGTAACATGCAGTATCGATGGAAACATTTCTTCTACTACAGGAAACTAAGTGTACTTACTATAGAATGAATAATTAGTTCACATTGATTGGCATTCAAAAGCGATTGTGCATACCTCGAATGTGACGTCACGTGGAACTAAACCTTTTCTCGAAGACGTGCGTGGTAAGATAACATCCTTGAGTGGATAACCATGGAAACATAACAACTTTTTGAACTGAATGGATCGGTACTCACCAGCAAAACATTGAGAACGCGTGAAGCCTCGGTCAAAACGAAATACCTAATACGACGTGAGTATTCTATTGAATTAAGAACGTGTCTAGTATGCTGACATGGTGACGATATAAACCCGGAGAAGGAATAATGATACACATATAAAAAGTATGTTGTTCATTTCAAAATGAAATATCACAGAGTAGGCTAAGAGTGAACGTGAACATTTTATTAAATTAAGAACGTGGCGAATAGTCTGACCGGGTGACGATACAAAACCCGGAGAAGGAATATACTAGACGTTTGATGATTTTAGTAATAACTCGCAAAAAATAAGGGCCAATTATGTTGTTTATGTCAAAAATAAATAACGAGAGTAGTACCGTATATAACAGGAAGTGAAAATTCTACTAAATAAAAATCATGGTCAGTATGCTGAATTTGCATGGTGACGACGTAACTCCGGGGAAGGAATATGCTAAAGGTTTGACTATATAACTCACAAAAACAAATAGAAGGAGTTATGTTGTTCATGTTAAAACCCAATACCGAGAGTAGTTTAACAGGAGGTGATCATTTTACTAAATTAAGATCACGGTCAGTATGTTGACTTTGCATGGTGACGATGTAACTCCGGGGAAGGTACGGTATATGTTAATGGTCTGATAACAAAAACAAATAGAAGGAGTTATGTTGTTCAAGTCAAAACCAACTAATTATATATTTGCCTATATGTGCTAAGCAGATAATGATGACGTGTAGCATATCGTAAAGTCATTTACCGGGTAAAAGTCTACGCTCTCGTGTGTACACAACATACATACCGGTTTCTTTGTTAGGTTAATTAATTGAATCAATCGTATGTTGTGATTATTAAGGTAGGAATATATACCGTACATAGATAATAATAAAATCGTTAATAATCTAACAGGCCAAAGTTCAGTTTATTATACCACCCGATAAAGAGTGCAGGTGGTATATACTGCGGAATTAAATAGTGATCAAGGGGGTTTTTCAACAATATTTGTCACGTCATTTGACAGTCAATCAGGTCTTCGTCTGCGAGACCTGTCCGGCTAGTTAATTTACCGAAGCCGTGGTGTACTATAAGGCCATAAAACTACACAGGACTAGAGTTGACGTACCGGGAACAAACGATTTTTATCGCTCACTTTTGCCATTAATCCGGATTCAATCCTAAAAAAAATGGGCGCGCACATAAAAAAAAACGTCTTTTCCTTCTCTTTCTCCTTATTTTTTATTTTACGTCATCTCCCTCCCACCTTCCCCACTCCCGCAGTCCACCCTGGAGGCAGTCTAGGATATGCCTACCTACTCATTGCGTATATCATGTTGGAAGTTTCAACCATTCTTCGGGCACATGCATAGGCGATCTATATATATATTGTTCTTGTCACTGAGTTCCGTAAATATATTCGGTCGGGACAATTCCAGCCCCGGTAGGAGACTGACTCCGCATTAGTCCGGTTGGCTATAATTCAGCGCAACCACGATGGGAGCTGTTTAGGCCTCCTCGGTAAACAAATATATCGCACAAAGAGTATGGTTTGCGTTCCTAGCAATAGAATACTGTGAGTATATCATCGTTACTAGTGAGAGCCAAATAAACCAAAACTTGAATGTGACAGACTGGTCTATTAACTAATTGTAGGATGATATGTATATGTATTTATGACCCATTATCGTAAGTACGAAAACATATAACATACAACCTATTCAACGAAGGGGTCATAAACATGGCCGGGAAAAGACGAATTGTGTCTTTACTGCAATGAGCTAGGCTATATATGCTATTGTGTGCAATACATAACTATAACGGAGAGGATCATGACACACGACACAACTCCTTCGAATACAGTTTTAACGCGGCATTGTAGGAATACAACTATCACTCCCTCGTATATACCAACAGTGGGGTGGGTGTTGTATTAATTCACCCAGCATGCAATCAGCTCAATCTGCTTACCCATGTCGTTCGGGTGTAGCACAACTCGTATTTCAATGGCTTCCCGTACAGAATGGATAGCCTATAAGTATATGTAATACAGATATGCAGAGAGAGTATTGATATGACTTCCTGTATTGAAAGGACTGCATGCATTGATATGACTGCATGTATTGATACAACTGCCTGCATGACTGCCTGTATTGATATGTCTGCATGTATTGATATGACTGCCTGTATTGATATGACTGCCTGTATTGATATGAGTGCCTGTGTTGATACAGCTGCCTGTAATGATAATACTACCTGTATTGATATGACTGTATATGTATTGATACGACTGC
The DNA here is from genome assembly GCA_027574785.1 of Orphnurgus asper. Taxonomy (NCBI): domain Eukaryota; kingdom Metazoa; phylum Echinodermata; class Holothuroidea; order Elasipodida; family Deimatidae; genus Orphnurgus; species Orphnurgus asper. The sequence continues at coordinate 8,864 of JAODAG010296880.1, read as the reverse complement.
TTGTATCGATATGACTGCCTGTATTGATACAACTGCCTGTATTGATATGACTGCCTGTATTGATACAGCTGCCTGTGTTGATACAGCTGCCTGTAATGATATGACTACCTGTATTGATATGACTGCATATGTATTGATACGACTGCTTGTATTGTTATGACTGCCTGACAGGTATTGATACAACTGCCTGTATTGATATGACTGCCTGAATTGATATGACTGCCTGAATTGATATGACGGAGATGTTCAGGACCGATTGATAGAAGAAGCCACGGCATCACAAACTGATCCACTTCCCAACCCCAATCCTATTTCGATCGCAGTGTTAAGACAAGGAAATCACTTGGCGAGTGTACTGCCACGTAATGTGTAGCGCGCGACTCCATGTTGGAGCAGGGAGCTGCTTAGTGGCAGCTCCCTGATTAGAGTACAACCCCCCCCCCCAATTATTCGCAAACAGCCTTGTCTTAATTATAACAGTTAGTTAGCTGGTTATTCCTGACAAACGTCGACAACTAATAAGTTACTCCTCGTCCTTGTGATAAATAGATTCAATCTGTCACGTTGGCGCATCCAATCTCGATACATCTTTCGAGCGAACATTAATCCATTCTTAATTATTATAAATTAAAATTACTAATGAAATTCTACATACTTGATCCATGCCGCCCTTCTCTCTCTCCCTCTCTGTGGACATAAATGATTTATGCGTGCTCCCCGGGTAACGACCAAGCGTATCATTAATGACTGGAGTAGTCCGGACGATTACAACACGCTACGGATAACATTAATAACCACGATGATGAAAAACATGGCTGATAGACACAGCTGGCATAGAGATGTTTATAATTGAACATTGTACTGTATGTACATCGAGACTCTACATAGGGCCTACCAGACAATCTCACCTCCTTCTTACCGGGGGAAGAATTTTAATAATTGTGTATGGTTCTCCTCGTTCATGCTCCTTCGTCTGTATTTTAATCACCCTTTTTTGCGTTTTGCGTGAGGCAGAGTGACAAATGACAAAACAGAGGCGCGAAAGGTGTTACGTACCGTACAGTAATTGGCGTAACAGACTGTCTATCGTCTGCTAAGTTCTTCGGATTCCAAAAGTACCCACTCATGAGTAAAACGCAGCTCGACAGGCAATATTTAACTTGAATCAAATACATTTTACCGGCTGAAAGGGTTTGAAAATTATGGTATACATATAATATATATATATAGACCAGCATAATCTAGATGTCTAAATATAGATATACTTGCCTTTCTTAAATGGTAAACTGGTTGGTAAGAAAACTTGGCAACTTGGAATATTTTGGAGACTCGATGGATGTTTCAGAATGTATGGGTTATTTACTGGGGTTCGTGGGTTATTTACTGGGAAGTGTGGGTTATTTACTGAGATGTGTGGGTTATTTACTGGGATGTGTGGGTTATTTACTTGGATGTGAGGGTTATTTACTGAGATGTGTGGGTTATTTACTTGGATGTGAGGGTTGTTTACTGGGATGTGCGGGTTATTTACTGGGATGTGTTGGTTACTTACTTGGATGTGTGGGTTCTTTACTGGGGTTTGTGAGTTATTTACAGGGATATGTGGGATATTTACTGAGATATGGGGTTATTTACTCGAATGTGTGGGTTATCTGCAGGGTTGTGTGGGTTATTTGCAGGGAAGTGGTTTTTTTACTTGGATATAATGGTTATTCGCATGGATGTGGTTTATTTGCAGGGATTTGTTGATTCCTTGCAGGGTTGTGATTTATTTGTAGGGATATATTGCTGGGCAGCGGAACCCTTTTGGCGCGATCTGTTCCCAAGGATTATGTTCCCATCGTAGATTTGTATGGCACTCTTCTTTCTGAATACAATGTTTATTTGACTGGTCGCCTCGGTAATCAAGTTCTTCAAAGTTTGATGGATGATGGATGGCACCTTGACTTTATGGATGATGATACGCAGGCTAGATCTCACTTGAGTAATTCCTCCTCTTTTGAAAGCCATCCAAGAAAAAAACAAATTGGACTATCAAACCAAACGCCTGCAACGTATGCCTCGGCACCGATAAGACTATATATCGACTTCTCTCACATAATATAATTCAAGATACTATAGGGTATTATAATTTAGCAAGGAAAGGTTCTCGTAATATATTTCAATTGGATGTTGTTCTTCACGGAATAATGTAACGTTAGATGTTGCATTTAATCCGTTGAGCCTCGTTGGTAACTTTACTGTTAGAAACGTTATGATATCATGTAGTACGGCACGACTTCCGTGGTAGGCCTTGAATTCCTCTGATATAATACAGAAAGACCCTCTCTAGTTGTTTATAGTTCTTATCGTGTCGTTCGAGTCCAAATATAGACTAGACCTATACCGGTACCGACTATCCAAGTAAATTGCATTATCGAACGGAAAAGATTACCCAGGCGGAAGTCTTCTTTATCGCATCCCTTCAAACATGATAAAATATTATGATTATGATAAAATATTATGATTATTACGGAGCTCTGATAGTGGAAAACGACATGATGTATAGATGTTACGTTATCGGCCTGAGTTAACGCGTACAAATTAAAGAACGCTGACACAAAGACTTGCTGATTATGGATAGAAACTTCCTATAATTTCAACTTCTCTCAATATCAATATGGGTAAGATAATAATTAATTAGTTCTATCTTTTAAATCCTATTGACCTAGAGACACTAGTTCGATAAGTTCGGGCAGAATATAATAACGTTATTAATTTACTTAGCTTGCTAAGTGACGGCCGTTAGTTGATAGTTGCTGATATGCCAAACTCGTCGGTGTTCAGGCTTTACATCGCGGCCATCTATATTTCGACTGCCAATTAATCCAGATAATTCTTGACTTGATCTCCAGTTCAGTTCCACCAAATTTGGTAAGTATATCGTACGATGCATTGATGATGACAATCAATATAGAACTCGATCAGGGGTCACTTCGTAGATGTACATCAGCAGCAGTAACGTATAGGTATATGCTTGGTACAACACAATAGGACGGCGTATATCACTGTTGTAGTCAATCCCCATTGACGATATATATATATACATGTATAGGCTGAACTGCGGCTACACTGTACGCCAGTATTATGATGGTATAAACTCAGTAGACTGTATAGCACACATGTAATTTAATTATTTAGACTTCAGGCTAGGCCGACAGACAACAAGTGAAACGGCGATGTCATTACCTAACCATGTCGATATCATTATCTGTCAATGTCGATATCATTATCTGACCATGTTTATATCATTATCTGACAATGTCGATATAGGGCGTTGTCTAGATAAATAATCAGAGGCGGATCCACAGGGCTAGGGGTGGGGAGTGGGGAAATGTTGCACATGTATAGCCATATACCTAACTGCAAAGTATACTACCGTACCAGGTAGTATGTATTACCTATACCGACATAACGTAGTCGCAGGATATTTCGAATGGTGACATTGGGACGGGCGAAAATATCGATAACAATACTGCACAGAGTTCCTTCATGGGTTGGGTTTCTTAAAAACCATGTTGACAACTTACTTTAAAGTAGTCGACTTGTGATAATAAATACGTGGGTTTCGTAGCATGAATTTGACTGTCTACTTGTTCCGTACAAAATCAGCCATCTCGCATCTAAGCCTTGAGGTTCCGATGAGACGCATATTTTCATTGTCAGAGAAGGCTCTATTTGATAGAAGTTGCTAAATCTGAAAGGTTAAGAGCAGCCATCATCACACCTTAAAAGTCCATACGAGTTCCCCCCACCCTCAATTCGACCGACTTATTGATTTCATTCCCATAATCCCAAGTATCACTTACGGGATATGATGTGACCATAAACCCGCCACGTTTGGCGATTTAAAGTGTCCCACATAAGAATTCAACAATTATTTGAAAGTAACTTTATTTTGTAGTGTTAATTTCATGAAAAAAATATACGCAAACGCCTATACGGATGTGTGTAGCTGCTACGTAAAACAAATATAAATAATATATATAATATAAAATATTTTCGTAATTGCGAAAAGTGTTTTTTCGTAATCACGAGAATTTTTCTTCTTCATGTTTACGAATAGATTTTCGTGCGTACCAAAACACAATTCGTAAATTACGTGGCAGCGATACGCTTCCGTAACCCAACATTCTTAAAAGCTTCCCAAAACTATTAAATCTTCTCGTGCAAGGACATTTTTATTTAAATAGGTCTACATAATTTCCTTTGAGAGCGATTCGGATTTTTCTTACGACTTTTAGAAGCAGTGTCATCAATCATCTGGCGGGAGAATATCACGACGCTGGGTGACCAATGTCTTAATTAAACTTGTATATATAATAAATCAAACGACTGGGAAAACGAGGCTGGTAACAAACAGTATACGTCCGTCGTAGTAACAGTATTCGGTCCTCTGATCGAATTAGTATAACATATAGATGGGAGGTACTGTGTTTAACCAGGGATCTCGTTACGTCTTAGTTGACAGGATGTGTAAATGGTGTTTAGTCCAACCTGTAATCCGCTTTGAGGTTTACTTTTAGTTTATATAGTATGGACGGTAAGGGTTAGAAGAAGCGTCATAAGAAGCGTCATATATGTTATTGAATTCGCTGGAGATAATGACATTCGTTTGCGTATCCTGCCAATTAAGTAACAGGTCACTGCAAGGTTATTTGAAACGCCTCCGTGAAAGGTTCGGTGGGCTACTTGCAAACGTCTCCAGAGCTCTTGAGTAGGCCTACAAAGTTGGTACTGGATACCAATCCTTGTAACAACCACGATGCACGGAAAACAACGGAAATGAATAATGGGATGTTAAAGGTCACAGTTTAAGAAGATTGGCACCCACTCTCTCGACATCGTCTACTGATTGCACAAAACGGTCAGAAATAAAGGACTCACTTGAGTTATGGAAGGATGAAAGGATATTAGCCAATTTCGAAGTAAATAGCATTCGGTCACTGTTTGTACTAATTCTTTAGTATTTCCTTCAGTATTAATTGATGCCGTGTATCATGGGAGGAAGTTGAGCGGAAGTCACACCGAAAGTTTCACAAGGGACCCCTTCCCCCACTTTCGAGACATATTGCTACAATATTGTCCATACCTAAATCATTGACGTAATTCATTTTACCAAAAATACACTGCATGTCTGCTTTATCAAGCGACATGTCAAAACACGCACAGATGTAGAAATGGCACGACGCACCGTAGTATAGGCCTACATTAATTGTATAGGCCTAATGTGACTTTCACACACACACACACATACCCACACGTACACACACACATCCAAAGGTATTTTCCGTGTAAATAATGTTCTACCCGGAAAGATTGATGACATGATTTTTTACTGGTAGCCTATCGTGTGCAACGAAATCAACGAGTGCTGACAGTATAAGCTTGTAGTAGTAATTCGGCCAGACGAGAGCCCATTGGGAAGTTCAATAAATTAAATAATAATAATCAGACTACGTTAAAAATAAATTTAAATTAAATTACTATACGCATTACGATATGTAAACTGTAAGTATACACAAAACATATTGAAAATCATATGCTATATGAACGTTCTCCGTCTGCCAACGTTGGAGTGATGTTAGTCTTAAAGCCATATTGCATATAGCCTAAAGGAACTTCAAAAGTACAATGTGGCTCGTTATGGCCCCTTCTGGATTATTTCTCCCAGTATGGTCGATCCAGTATTTTCAGATAATAGTATAATACTGCCTTTGGAGCTATGTGTGTAAAGGCTGCATAGGCACCACGCTGCTGACTCCTCCCAAACAGGACAGTCACGTGACGCCATTGGCAACGGGAGTATGAATTATTGAGTGAGTTTTGGCGTTATGGTAATGTCAGATAATATGTAATATTCAATATTATCCGGCGTTGCCCTTCTAATTTCGGCGTTACATGAGCGCTTTGATGCTTAAATAGAAGGTAACAATGCAGGAGATCTCAATAGCTTCCGCTTTTCCTGAAGTAAGGTCTTTTCTCTGGGTATAATATACTATACTATAGGTGATAAGAGAGGCTGTTGATTATTCATGAAATCTCACTCTGATTGGACAGTCAATCATTGAATATTCGAATAGGGATAGTCCAAACAGAATAGTTTAGTATCGTGCCTGGAAAGTTGCGCGGTTCAGTGACTCTGGCGAGAATAGCATACAAGGCCTCAGATTGGGTCCAGTGATCTGTAACCTAAAAGCCAGATCACTATTTAAGTCAGAGCGGAATCAATTCAACAAGATTTAAACAATCAAGGAACGGTCTTCTTTCTTTGCTGCGGCCTTGTTTCAATCCTGGATTCCGGATCTCTCAAAGGGACGAGTAATTTAATCACAGCCGCTCCGAAACGTTTTTCAATGGAAAGCCGTTGGCAAGATATAACCCTTTATATTAACTTTGGATAACAACCATAAAATTAATACATCACATATGTCGAGGACGAGCAGGTATTATAACACCACATAGGATCGACGCCTACATCGACGGGGTAAGGTTGGACGTGTCCCGCACGACGACAAGTGACGCCAACCGTAACGTCACGGGTCTCATCGATCGGCCAGACTTGTCTCCCCCGAATCCCCTTCCGGTGACGTCAGCGGAGAAGAAAAAACACGCCCACACGACTAACCACGCCCACAATTGTCAACTCCTTGTCTATCACCGCCAATCATCGCACACCACGGTACGACTGATTACGATAATATTAAGTATACTGCAGTCACAGCCTATCTGCCTCCGTCGACCGTCGTTAAAAAAGTTTTGGCCCAAAATAAGATTTGTGAATGCATTTTTAATTTTAAATTATAAATTAACCGTAGCGACCTAAACCAAATTAATTACGTCATGTCGTACGCTTTGAATATATGTTACATATGCAAGCCACACACTTACCAGGCACCTAACTCCGAAAGCGGTGGTTTAAACGCCATTGCAAACGCCTTCTCCTTCCCCTTCCCCCACCGTTCGGGAAATCCTAGATACCGCCACCGACGTTCATCATTAATTCGCTACTCGCCCGTCGTCACAGACTATAATAGTCGGACTGTGACTGACCTATCCTCAGTGTGTGTACTACTAACACAGTTCAACTGTTAAAAATCGATGATTAAAAAAATCACCCTTCGAAGAGTCTGTGTACGCAATACACTGCTACAGTGCTGCTCACCGTAAAGTGAGAATATTTAGTCAAATTGCTGCATGCTATATTCACATAATCGTACCGAGCAGCAATGGCTCTTCCATAAATTCCTATAACAATACGACATTCGTACTCTGATGAATACGCGCACGACTTTGTCCTATATACGATGGTATATAAACGAATCGATTTGACCGAACGTGCCAGTTGGGTCACACTCACTATAAAACGTCGATCAAACTATTGGTGAGTTTGAAAGGTTATGGGTGTTTCACATGCACTGGTTAATGCGGTGGGGGCATGTCTTCCAACAGAGCCATCCGCTACACTTTATGTGGCACTACACCCGCCCAATGATATTTAGCCTTAGCAGTTCAATCGAAATAGGACTGGGCCGGCTGAGAAGTTGGTCAGCTGGCTTTTGAAGCCCGCGTGGCATATGCTGCCGTTTGTTTGGTTTAGATCCCAGGTTCTTTCTTGGGAGGGTTTTCTTAAAAAAAAAAATATTGGTGAGTGTACAATGTCTCTTACCTGATAATAACGTTTCTTCGACGCCAACGATATGTGTCGGGGCAGCTTCCTGACGTAAGGACAAATCACGCTCGCACCCCTCCTTTGCAGTGTGCCAATCCGGAAACTTAACTCACTAATGGTAGACCCGGTGGTATAGGCCTACACTGCCGCGCCGACGGTCATAGTTTGCAGAGGTTATTGCGACTCTCGTCCGATACTTTTAATCTGACGAGGCGATTAAAGAGCAATAACACAGTAGCGATAAATACACAAATATTACATTCCTTGTAGTGATTTTTTTTTAACGGTGTGATGCTTCACTGAACTTCCAAGGTCGAGTTGTGATCGCTGGGCTGTTTTTTCAGTACTTGTAGTAATTTCGTTATCGGCGGTCCTTATAAAACAGTGTTTGATTCTGGCCAAGGAATAGGTTTACTTTAGATTACTACTTTTAAAACGAGTACCGTGGTGTATTGTGCAAGCTGGACTTGAGTAATCAATACCGAACGACAGGGCTGTAGGCGACGGTAGATAATCCACTCAGCCTTGTAGATATGATGTACTGACTCGCAGGCTGCTCGTTCCTGCTGTACCACGGTGAACTGCCAGCAGTACAGTACTGAGTATATAGAACAGCATGGTAAATATAGGGCGAATAGAGGGCGATGCTGACCATGTATTTCTTGGTCGAGTGTACTGCTATGAAGAGGGCGCCAGATTAACCTGAACTTCCTGTGTACGGGGATGGGAAATTTGCGTACAACGATGGGTGATTGGATGCACCATGGTTCTATTTATTTTGCAATTTATGAAGTAAATTTTTATTCAAGCCTTAATTGAGGTGCAAAAAGATAGTTTCGCCCACAAATCTGGGGGAGGGAAGGGACATCCCCCCTCCGGAAATCTGAACCCACGACCGAATATAACATATCTGCTCATCGAAGAGTTAACAATTTGTGATAAGCAGCGCAGATATCCGAGATATCCTCGTGAATCAGTACAGTCAAGACGCATTCATCTCTGCTTCTCGCCAGGTCTCGCGTGAAGTAAAATGATTACCGCCAAAACGCATGATAAGCAGGAAAATGCCAGGTCAATCATAGATGAAAACGTACTGCGCGCATCTCTCTGTGTGGTGGACCTGTTCATGCAACTTTCCAATCCGTTGGCAACT
>JAODAG010296214.1:0-12609 GCA_027574785.1 Orphnurgus asper | reverse complement strand
CTATAGGACTATATATAAATGGCCTATGTATAATATTATTATTATTATTGTTATTATTATATTATTATTATTATTATTATTATTATTATTATTATTGTTATTATTATTATTATTATTATTATTAAAATAAATTTCTCTAAAATAAATTTCTCTATATTTATTTTCAACGCTTGTATTAACACCAGCAAAGTCTCCTATACTTATAATGTCCGTTGAATATCACCAACGAGAGTCTAATTAGGCTAGGCGTGAATGAATATAATATATTTTATGAATATTACAAAAATATCACAATTTTCGCCTGATTTTTCCCAACCGTGTATTTCATGCAATTTCAATGCAGTAATCTTAATTTTTAACGACAGCATTTCTAGTTTAATGGCATCTCATTTGTTCCCATTCTTGTCAGTAAAATACTTATAAAGGCCTAAAATTTCGATTGTGAACAAAGTTAATTTATTTATTTATTTGCAATGCAATTTTTAACATTGCCTTGTACAATCTTTTCTACACTCCAGTTCCGTTTCTTTTGATTTCAATTTGTCGTTGCATAAACATTCCACCTTGCACTTGTCATAATCTATAGACGAATATTAAGTATTGCAAAGGAAAGTAATGGTTGCATAAACATTAATCAGGAAAAATACAATTGATACTGTGTACTTTTAGATCTTTCACAAATGTATTTTACTATAACCGAATGTTCAACCCTTTATCGTAAATGTACAGAAAATCTTTCCTAGACAAATAACTAAGTGGATGAGATTGAAATAAATGCAACGCTTTAGCTTGAGAAACGAAGACCCACATTTCCATTTTGTAAATATTCATGAAGGTCACGTCTAAATGTTTGCTTTTCATGTCTTGTTATTTTTTAAAGCATATTCACCCTCATAGTAACAAAATACATACAATGGTTACGCATCATCATGACAAAAGTTAAGCAATGCATTTTCAGTTTCGGCAAATCCTTTCCCATTCTATAGGTTCCTTTTAAGAAATATAGGAGATAAATTTACTCTTCTATAAATTTAGAAAAAATCGTTTAAAATGCATTCATAACCTATAGACCGTGGGACAGAGCCGTTGTTTTCTTGCTGTTCAGTAGTTCAGGCAAAGAGGCAGTCTAAACTTAGGCCTAAGTCAAGCCTCGGTTCTTCGTTACCAACATACGTATGTCTGTAATATGTAAGTGAATTCTGAACGACGTTACACGCTTTATACAAATTTCATTCCATACGCGGAAAGACGATAAACGAAATAACGTGATGGAAGAGCTAGGATGGTGAGTGCCTAGCTTTAAGTCAGTAATAAGTAAGTCTCATGTACCAATCAACATTTCGCTATTACACTTTGTAGCCCAAATAATGAACATACCCGTTTTGCGAAATTTGCGAATCTTCTGCATCTTGCGCCGGACCAAATGTCTACCTGCAACTATAGTGTGTCATTCAACTTATACTACCCATTTAAACCCACTGTATATTAATTGTGCTAATTTCCACGATGTTAATACACGTAGCATAAGAGTATTGTATATTAATATTTGCAAAGTACTACCCTATGTTATAGTTTAGGTTATGGTAGGCTACTGTAGTTACCGCACGGTCTAGGCTATGTGATGTCATATAGCAAATGTGTCTTGATCTTTGAAGTGAAAAATAAATGAGTTATTTGGTTCAATGAGAGAAATGTCTCTACTCATTCTTTTCTCGTAGTGGCTATTGTCTATAATCAAATGGCTAATATGCCAATAACATTTACAATATATATATATATATATATATATATATATTACTTAGCCTCTTGTTGCCTCAGTTACATATCGTTAAGTTTAATATTATCCAGGTTAAAATAAACATTGGGCATCATGACTAATATCTGGCATATGAGTTATATACAACAAAACGTAACGTTAAACGTCCTACTCACTGTCTTAACAAGGACATAATGCCGGGAGGGGGACAACCATCACTTATATTTTCAAAAGAAAAAACAGGGCCTATACTACCAATGTGAGATCAATGGATGGTTGTATACAGACTTAACATGCCGTTTATCTCGCACAATTGTCAGCTGAGGGCTTCTTAGGTTAGGCTATATGTACATTATGTGTAGTCTGCAATTAAAGTGGTAGCTACTCACTGTATGACATAATCTTAAAGCCATTAAACATACATGATGTAAGTATGCATCACTATGCTCAATTGGCATTTGCCTTTAAATGTTTATGTGGTACATAGTCCCAAATTTCCTGTATGTCCATTGCTTTATAATGACGATAACTTTGTTATGAAGAGAGCGCCCTATAAATACATTATCCTATTATTGCAATTAATTAAAACTCATTAACGTACAACAATTTTTTGGTGAACACCTTGGTTTTTAAAGGGGTTATAATCTATAGTTTAAGCCCAGACGTGGAGAGTGGACTACGGAACTTGAGAGTAAAAGCCCCTTTCAACCTTCGAAGCATAGTCTACTAAGCAAACTTATATCCCCATTTTTTGGGTAGTACGGTATTTGAAATAATAATATTGCATACTTTGTTTACGGTATATTTCTTATTTTAGGAAGTAATCTAAGTCTTACAACCAAACCAGCCGGCGTCTAAAAGGAAAGACTGTTAATACTGCTTTGCTGGTGTGTACGTAATTGGTACCGCACGTTACCGTACACTCTCCCTGCCACAAACCTTCATACTATACAGCAATGTAAGAAAAAGGTCATTTGCACTGAATGACATCGTTAAATTGTACACCGTCCTATATGCACGAACATAAATATGTTACCTTGCCGGTCTATATCTTCCACGTTTACGTCGAAAATGATAGGCCTAATACTAACGGCATTAGGATGTCGTTTTTTATTCCTCCCCGTTCTATAATCTAATTTATTTAGATGGCGGTTGAAGAGAAAGCCATGAGATTTTCCGTAGGGTCATCCCCTTGTTTGAAAACTCCACTTAGATAAAGGTAAGTTCTAACACATTCATGATACTAAATCGTTCTCATTAAGTAGGCATACATAACGGCGTATCGGAGCATGGGAGGATTATGACAACATGAGGTACAGCAGCCGCAATTGTTCAAGTCAGCATGGGAATAAAACATCATTTCACGAGATTAATCAACGGTGTGCCATCTTTCAAAGTAAATTAGCGATAAAGATTCACTAAGTGGAGTTAACAAAGCAGTAAATTAAAGTTCAAGAGGAATTATATCTGTAACGCTCTACATATCAGACAATGGATGGTAAATTTAAATATTGTAAATTCAAACCGCGCTAACTTTATTTGCCGTTGCTGAACATGTTGCAAGCTGCCCACGTTTGATCTTTACCGCTGGGTGTATTTCCACCACACTCGGACATACATAATTTGATGTTGAATTTGGAATTTGTATGTTTTGCGCAGAAAATACAGTCACGGAGACAGAGCGAAAGCCAGTCGAGACCACCGCTCCTCTTATCAATCATGTCCGTGTATTCATCATCTTGAAATTCAAAGGTCGGCGAACCATGAACTACCCCAGCAAGAATGACAGCGCTCAGGATACACAGGATAAAAGAATTCATCTGTAGATATTTCAAGAGAAAAATCAAAACAATGGTAAAGAAATGGGACAGGTGGCATTGCTCTTATAAGTGAATATATACATGTATTATACATAAATGATAACGAATATTTCACACAGGGTGAATTTACCATTAGCTATTTTCAAATTGTCTGTGGTGAAACACTTAGATATAGCTAGTGTACTGAACCCAGATGGTGGGAAGAGCTTGAGGCTCTGAGAATTGAATCTCTTTCGGTCAATGGATCTTGACTCATTGCTCGTTGCAGGTGCGTTGATTATTGCCGTGATGATGATTTCTGACTACCCCACTGGGTAAGGTGGTTTGAAGGCGACGTAAGCGCAAACGTTTTGTACGAGTGTTATTTCCCCCGAGGGAAAGACAGAAAGAGCAAAATCTATCTGTCTTCACGAGTGATGACAACAGTAATCCAATTTAGCAATAGAAATAATTTGACCGTTTACCAGTATAGACAGAAATACTTATTGCAATGACAATATCCATTGTCCGCACATGTTTCTATTCTCCAAAATAAGAGAAAATCAAGCATAAATATGTTATCTTTCTTTGAAATGTAATACATTATTGTGAATTAAAATGATGATGTATTATAACTTTGAAGATGAAATTCATAGCATTATAGTCTTATTATACGTAACCAAGGTGTAACCGGAAAACAGCGTTGGAATGTCCCTAGGGCTTGTTGCTCTGATAAGACGACCTTGACATTTTTTATGTGAATAAACTAAATTGAGATTGGTCAAACGAGAAATTCCTTTCGAAATGCCCTATAAAAACAATTTCCTTCTATTTTTACTGACTGAAACGAGTGGCTTGCATTGTCACTTGTAGGACTTAATTTGATTTTATTCAGTGAAATATATTGGTAAAAATATCATGGTATGAAACCATTTCCATTTATATTATTTACGTTGTATTATAGTCTACAGTTATTCATATCACAAAAACCAGAGGTGAGATTTGTATGACTGTGTGCTGCTGCCTAATGAATTGCGGAAAGACGGTAATGATGTATTTAATTTGACACTCCAGTAAACCACTCGGGAACCTATAGATGCAACCAGATTTGACCATTGTTATAAATACCACCCCCTGGTCAACGTATACTTAAATAGAAATGGTTCAGTTCAGTTTATATTGTGCTCTAAAACCTTTGGAGTTTGTCACAACCATGAGAACAAATTCTACAGAACAGTTAATATACGAAATACGGATATAATTCTTGCTCTCATAAACGAGACATGGTGGTTTTATATTTGTCTGCAGACAACATGTAGGCCTATGTAGACGAAAACCCACAGTGCGTATGTCTTCTTTCTGATAATTATAGTGGATTTGAGTTAAATATTTCTTTTCATCCACGCTATGACTCACCGGTCACCATAATAATATATAGAGATAAATTATCTAATTGACAAACGTACTTTCGTAAGTGTGTAATTATCGACAAAAGGGATGTGTCGAGATACGATTTGCAGGCGGATATGCGGCAACTTTCGGACTACTCTAATTACCAAGGGACGAACCTCGATCGTAGTGCCTTGAACATTATTATAATTGCTGTGAGCAAACACATGGCTATAGTTTTAACAAGCGGATAGTACACCTTGACCGCTTGATGGCACTTCGGTCTGATTGCTTCTCTCTGTTTTTTATTGTTTATTTCATAGCTACTACTATGGCGAATATAATATAATTATGTTATACAGATCTGAACACCAGTAGTACTAATAAAGAAATGCATGATTATTGGATTTATTGAGATTATAAATCTAGTCCACGGTACGAAACAAAATCTCCGAGAGAGAACGACGAGAGTACTGTTCGACAATTATCTTCACTTAACCGTAAAATTCACTCCCCCTTGTTAAATATGCTTGTCAAATATCGAAAGGACACCTCCGGCTAACGCAAAGTTTACCTGGAGGACGGATAATTAGTTTGATTGCTTCCTATATTGACGTTAAGACAAGGTACGTACGCGTGTACTGAAAAAGGCATTCAAGCATGTCATTCAAATTAAAACGCTAAAAGGCCATCCTTCTGTTACAATACTACCGGTACTTGTTAATAAAACTTAAGAATCCATTAAATTTAGCAGTTATCTTCACCAAGAAAACCCTTTCAGCGACTGAGAAATGTGTATAAATATGACACCAAAACTGCCCTAGTTGCACTTATCACTTCCAGAGTGTACTCCTGGATATGTTATACCTTCCGATGGATTTAAGCAGAGTGCACACTAATTTGTCTGAAAGTTTCCACTGCATTACGCTAAACGTAAATCCTTCATTATGGGATGAAATATCCTTTAAATAACCTTCACTTACCATTGTGTTTCTTGCAGTGAGTATTTCAGTTATTAGTAAGGTTAGTTATTTTGAACCTGTAAGAGAGTCAAAGAAAATGTATATGTTAGAGAAAACTTTCGCTTGGCAATATTTCTTTCGAATGAATTATTCTCTTGAAACGGGTGATAAATGTTTGCTTCACATAATCACCAGCTTTCTCGTTGGCACTTATTACGTATGGCATTGAATTAACCTTAACTTAAGTGACTTCAATAAAAACAATAGATACCGTATGTCTTGAGTTACTTCGCTTTCCAGTTATTTTTTGTGACTACGCATACGCATGGGAAAGGAAAATGTGGACTGTGCTGATGCAATTGAAGCATGATGCCTTCAGTTAATCATATAGGCCTGTATCATATCATATCATATCCCTAAAGAGAACTTGTGGTAAACTGACCACAGGTTGTATATAGTACTTTTAAGTGCATTCGTTAGCTTAGATATTTAATTATTTACTCATATGGTACTTTTTAATATATTTTTTATTTTGCCTCTTTGCTTTTTAATAACAGTGTAACATATCCACGTAATGCACTTGATATACTTATACGTATTCTAATTTTAACTTTCAAAACAGTAGCCTAGTTCTGGCAAAGTTATGTCTGTAATACATGAATTTAATGTTTTATACAAGGCATCATGACAAATAGCTGTAAATGTGCATCAATAACCTCCACGGTGTTCGATAGTTCTACCGTGGACTGCAAACGGATATCTCCGTATTCTTAGGTTACCTATAAGTGGTTACACAGTGCACTAATGTTACCTATTAATGGTGCCGTGTACGAAAATTCAGAGAACATGGGCTCTATTACCAAACAACGGTACCAAGCTTGTTGCCTTCTATCAGTGGTGACACAGTGTACTGTTATAATTTTGGACTGACTCTGTTTAGATTTTTATTTTATTGTCGAAGGTGAATGCTATTTTCTGTTTTGTAAGCCAAACAAAATAAAATTCTTCGATCGGTGGTTTCACTTGTGTTTGTTGATTTGTCGAAGTAAGGTATCGTACTTGATACAACCGAAGTTGTAATGATTCACTGCTGTTTACAGCGAAACCGTTGGATGCAGTATCAGAATCCATTCTCCAAGGTTGATTAATCATATTTGGATGAACGATGACATCTTTATTCATTATGGGTTGTTAGACCTACCGTCTTATGACTCTATCGTGGAAATGTGATTAAGGCGTAAGTGTGTTTTTTTATTATAAACTATCGGTAAATGGTCATCTTACCTACCAGGCAGTCAATCATAATCTTTTCTGGCTCAACCTTGGTTTATCACTTTGGAACAAATTGATGAAGTGCAACTTCCTTGTAATGGGAAAGAGGAAGTTGCAGCTATTAATCACTCAAAGTTTACTCAAGACGGTGTAATGGCCTATTTGTTTAAAATATTGGGGCACTTATAACGCTTCACGGTGCGTGAAAATGACCACTTCCTCGAAAGAATCAAGTACTTGATGGTGTGGATTACCTATCAGAAATCTTTCAAAAGCAAATGAGTGACTGCCTGCGTGGGAATATTATATCTGGGTCTATCTATATACTTTAATGTTAGTGAAGAGAGCACTGATTGAATGACTTTGGTGAAATCTTGACGTGTATGGCTCCCCTTGGTAAACATTCATTTATAACAGAAGTCACACGCTAGAAATGGATAATTCTTGAAATTTGGACAATCTATTAATACCAACCACATTTTGTATGTAATGATTCGGTTTTGGTTTTCAGAGGATTGTTAACAATATCATCAACCGACGCATTGTTGCCCCAATGTTTCGTACCTCAATTGTTTTGCAATTTAAAGGAGGATTGTCGCCAGTGCTTAGTTTTAAATTCGGAGATATACTCGCGGACTTAAAAACAGTAAATCCAACGTAGAACACTGTACACGGTGTGTGCATGAACCTTTCCTGCAAATTATGGCTTAATGCACAATAACGTTCATAATCCACAGAAACGACATAAATGACAGCGTAGTACAAACATTACCACCGTATAGCCCCTTTTCATGACCGTTCTGTCAAAGTTGCAAGGAAAGTGTCGAAGAATTTACGAAGTAACAACGAAATTTTCAGTCACCCAATACGGTACTCATTAACGGTCACCCAAACTGCGCCTCTCAAAGTGCTATGTCGCAATCACACTCTCTACTCGAAGCTTGTATCTACGAGTATGTTGTATGCTACCACGTATCTAATGAATGACTGCAATGTATCTACGAGTATGTTGTATGCTACCACGTATCTAATGAATGACTGCAATGTGGCAGCTTCACTGTGATTGGCGGCTTCGAAATGCGCATTACAAGCACAAAAGATCAGGCTGATTACCGTTGAGTAACATGAATATAATAGTTTGTCAGGTCACCATGTGTTAATGATGTTAGGGCTTGATTTGATAAATGAGAGAAAATGATATATTACTTCTTCTGAGCACTGCAGAGAGAGAGAGAGGAAGAGAGAGAGTAAACAAAGCATCTCTCTTCTGCAAGAAAAAGGTACGTTTGGTACAGGAAACTGTCAGCTCTTTTAATACATGAATAGCGTTGGAGGATGACAATGCACTTTATGGATCCGAAACAAGTATTGTTGCTTCGATAGTTTAAACATGATAAACTGTGAGGAAGCTATTCAATGAATTTCGTTGGTGTTTTCCCTTTTATTGTTGCCAAATGTAGATGAGATTGATATTAAATTTAGGTCAGTACTGTGCTAGAATTTGATCACCTTATTACAAGTCCAAGGATTATCCTACAAGGCCAACTTCTTCTGCGCCTAATGTTATCTTCGAACGAAAGTAATAATCTTGCAGGATTGTTTTCGCGCCAGTTATTGTTAATAATATGGGTCCTTGGCAAACCTTTTCGTTAATCGCACTTTACCATATAGATGATTGAGCTTTTCAAACAGCATATAACCAAATCGTCATTGTCAAATTAATTTAAATATAGGCTGTAAAAGTCAATATCAATTAAAATTGCATGACGGGAAGGTTTTAAGATGATTTGATCTTTTCGATTAGTATTACTGGATGATGTGTCTTATACTAAATTTATTATTGTCAAGGACGACAGTTACTGCTATATTTGACGTTTTGTGCAATGTCATGAAACCTCCTAGGCCTTACAAGTACTTTGGGGAAATGTAATCTAAAAAATAATAAACGTTCAATGGAATTATGGAAAGAATACATTTTGAAATGATGGTACCGGTGGTTCGATGGAGCCACTCAAGCTGACAGAAATATGAGCTCGGAATATGAGCTCGGAACAAGTTTTGTTCGAGAAGTAATGACCTGGAACAATCAATTAAAACTGTACGACGCTTTCAAATGCTTTTAAAAGGTTAGAATTCCTGTTAAAAGTGAAGTGTGAGATAAGTCGCTTTAATACGCCAGAGAGTAGGTAATAATAATCTTCGCCTAACTTGCACTGTAGAGAAAAGTCAACGTAATTAGATATACTGTTTGGTTGATTTGGTGAGACAAGCAATAACATGTATATTTTGATTTGCTTCCTAAGGATTTTTAATAAAATCTGGTCATTTTTCGCACATCTTGGGACAAGAGAAAGCACTGTGAAGCTGTTGCTTGTCTTTCGAATCATAAACGTAGTTTTGTCCTTGGTGTATATAACTCTGGAAAACTGGAAATCACTATGTTCTGTTCAAGAGTAATGAGGGATATACGGAATGCATGATTTTTGCTCTGGATATGGTTCAGATAAAAGACAGCTGATTTGAAGAAATCCCTGGCAAAGGCCTACAGACAATGGCGGAGAAAGCCTTGATTCTAGGGGAGGGGCTCTCCCTGGTTCTCCCCAATCACTCTTTGTTATTATTTACACACTGTGTTTATATACTTGACACAATGCGTCTTATTTCAGTGGTAATACTTGAAATACCGCAAAACGGACAGTACGTGTGTATGGATGTAATAGAATAGTAATATTTGTTACAATTAACTATTTAGAAAGCACGGCTGGTATAACATGCCATGCACAGCAGTAGGCATAATATATATGCGTGCAATATATAAATGCATGCAATATATATATATGTGCATGCAATATATATATATATATATATTATATATATATATATATATACCATACGAGGGACAACCTCCATTGAAAGCATGATGCCTTCCTTTGTTTGTCTGCTGACCCCCATATGGGCTTAACGTACTTATTTCATCGTAGTTCTTTGATATGTTGCTATGCCTTCTGTAATGCTCGAGCCTACGTACCGTATTGTACGGAATTAGTAAACACAGCCTTATATAGTTGCGTCCGGAATGATGAAACGTCTGTTATTATATAGGCTGTCATGCAATGTCTAGTGTGCCAGTCGGGAAACTGTTCTCTCAATCTGATCAGGGAGGTGTCAATTTATTGTCATGTTCATGTGCTGTACTTCATTGCCATTGACAGTCGTTAACCTCTTCATATTTCCCCCAATCAACATACAGCAGTCTTATCCTTTGTTATACTTCTTCCGACTTTTTTTCTTTCATCATGAATTCAGTGCTCGCATTCTTCTTCTAAATATTGTGTTCTCTTATTCTTTTCATTTTTCTTATAGTATGAGGATTGCAATTTTAAATAAATTCCGTCAAACGATCCGTGATATGAATCCTCTATTGCGATATAAGTTTTCTGAAACATATGTGACGAAAAGAATCGTGTCTCTGTTATCATTGGAATGTTTGAAAGCACCGATAGTGTTCTGCATCTTCACCAGGAGAGAGAAATCAGTTCTTCGATTACGGACCGAATGATAAACAGGAGAAATAATCACTTTCATGGATGTCCGTGCCTTTCGTAATTTCAACAGAGGTCACTTGTGGTAGACTTTATTTTATAGATATGAAGCGGTCTGCAGTAAACTGAGATTTAACTCGAACAATCTTATTTGCCTATAGTGTATTGACAGAGAGACCACTCTGCTAGTATATAGAGACAGACGATGGAACCAAATGCAGTTAAGTTTAAGATAAATATATAAAACCTTAAACATACCACGCAATATGCTATTGGTATATGTATCGATCGAGTTAAATTGAAGGAGCTACCTCCGTTCTTGGTGGGGCTATTGCCTGCATACATGAGTTACACATCACGTGATACTGCACTCGCTGAGGAAGTGGACCGGTTTAGCGCGATATACTGTGGTCGTATGGTTTTCGTCTCCATCTTCTGTGACCTTTTCTTAAATGGTACAAATTAATATTTGAAGGGGTCACAACGTTGTAGCAAAATGTAAGGGTGTGCACGTTTTACATATAAAAAGAGTCCTCTACAACCCGATTAATATATTAATTAGTGAAATGCTGTATTAGCAAACATTAAATTTTTAGCCAATAAGTATACCGCTTTTGACATTTCAACGGTTGTTTAAAACTAAAACCGCTACAACAATGAATACACCACTTCGTTCCAAGACAAACGCAATTTTACCCCTGTAAAGCGCGGTGTAGGCCTATAACTGAAAACCCAAGAAATCAACGGCAGCATATGTCTCGGCACAATGGCGCCAAACTGAAACACTTGCCAGCCATAATCCTCTTCCGATCGGACTGTTAAGCTCCGTTGGTAGACAGCTCCGCAATTAACCGACGCAGGCCGTCATTAACACCACAGTTACTACTTACTCATGGTCTTAGCAGTGCATTACCGCACATGGGTTAAACCACCGTTTTTACAAACTAGTCAAGCTAAGAGATTATACAAGATGGTTAATATCACGTAATATATGTTCTGTGTTCAGTACGACATGAAGTTATGCAAGTTGTCTTCCTTCACCGCACTACACATGGCACTACATCGCCAATGGTCTACTGCCTTACAAGTATTGGTGTAAATAACGAACTAAAATGTTAGGAAGTGAATTTTTAATTCGTTTGAATGAAATTCAGGA
The DNA here is from genome assembly GCA_027574785.1 of Orphnurgus asper. Taxonomy (NCBI): domain Eukaryota; kingdom Metazoa; phylum Echinodermata; class Holothuroidea; order Elasipodida; family Deimatidae; genus Orphnurgus; species Orphnurgus asper. Next base: position 733 of record JAODAG010296214.1, on the reverse strand, counting down.
TGATTCCAGTATTGTTACCCATTTCAATGTTTCATCAGTGGGATTGGGGAAGGCTTCCCTCGGGCCCTAGCTTCTGCATGGAACCGATTGATTTATATATTCACAACGTATTATCTAACATATGGTTACCTTGCTAAGTTTTAGGCTAACTATACTAAATTTGACACTTTACCACGGATATGTATTATGATTATAGCTCTAACTACCTCAAATAGATTGTTTTCCTTTGAAAAGTTTGTTTTATTTAATTGAGTTGAAATCATAACTGTCTGTTTAGTCAACTTCGTTGACTTTACTTACAGGAAAAAAGGAGAGTGGAGCTTCTTGTGACTACATTTTACGCTTAATTGGTTGAAACATAATAACAATGACCGTTTTTCGCGAAATGATATGATCGCAAGCACTTCAATGCTCGCACTTCGAGATTTCAGGAAGCTTAAATTTCTTCAAAATAACATTGTTGTGCTTCCTGGGAGATATACATTCAATGTCAAAGTTCCCACTAATTGGCCATTATAACCGGATATAGCCTATTATATGATGAACTTCAGAGATGGCCTATCTAATATATATTAACTAGTTTAGTTCGGAGATGGTATATCTAATGTATGTTAACTAGTTTAGTTCGTAGATGGTATTTCTAATGTATGTTAACCAGTTTAGTTCGGAGATGGTATATCTAATGTATGTTAACTAGTTTAGTTCGTAGATGGTATTTCTAATGTATGTTAAC
>JAODAG010296104.1:0-11521 GCA_027574785.1 Orphnurgus asper | reverse complement strand
CGGTAGCTTTAATAGTAGCGTTTCATCCCAGTCATTGCATTTAAGAAGGGCAAAATTTCAGAAAGATGTACTTGTTAAATTTACGAGATGATCCAAGGACGAAAGGTGTTCACAATATCACAACTACGGTAGCTTTAATAGTAGCGTTTCATCCCAGTCATTGCATTTAAGAAGGGCAAAATTTCAGAAAGATGTACTTGTTACATTTACGAGATGATCCAAGGACGAAAGGTGTTCACAATATCATAAATATATCATAAATCATATATCAATCATAAATATACACGGAGTACAAAATCGCGAATATAAATATAAATATTCTACGGCTCACTACTGGTGAAGCTTCACCATTAGACAATCAGAGCTGAACCCTGTCTAGTAGGTCATAAAACTCCATTTTCTCGCATTTATGTATAAAAATACGCATAAATCACTTAACCGAGGCTTTGATTCCGGTTGACTTGCTGAATGTTGAGCTTTCTCCAAAATGACCGAGTTAACTCACTGGGTTAATCGCGATTTTGTGACAACCTCATATGAAATATAGTGTACGGCCCGCTGGCCCACGTAACTTAGTTCCTTAAGGTTGGTTAATATTACTTCTCTACATGCATATCGTCGGTAACCCACATTTGGTGTGTTTGCTAGACTTGTATACCAGTAGCTTCAACTGATAACCCCATGATTTCGATTCGTAACCGAATGGGTTGCCTTGACCGAACACAATTATATCCTGTGTTCCGACTCCCTGACTATGGATAGCATATGTATTGCTAAGATAGGCTAGTGAATACGGCAGTTGTGAATTTGTCAAGCCGCGTGTACTTACATACCACGATCAGGCAATCATGTTCAACTTAGCGTCTGTAACAACTGCGCATACACAAACTCTTTACTGCGTCAACCCGTTTTTGCAATGTTGATGGAGACGCATGCACACAACATTGCTCAACTTACCTTAATGACGTTGATGAAAAGAGCTGATTAAAATTGTGGAAATTTGGAAATTCCCTATACTGCCCACAAAGTTAAACTTGATTCGCATACAATAGTGTTTCAAATTTTATTACTATGTGTCATATTAAAATGTATATGTTATGTAACAAATAAGTTGGAAATTCTAGCTCTAATTATGTGTTTGGCTATGTCTAGTTATAGTTATCAATTATCAGCATAGCGTAGTTAAACAATAAAATCACGAACGATTTTATTTTTCAGACAACTGTCTTCTTCAAAGAATCTAACGTTGGGCTTGTATTTGATATTCATAAATTTAGTGTATTTGTTATACTACCGGTATGTAACATGTGTTTGGAAAATATTTATCATTTACGATATGAATTTTCTTGTTACAAGCATATTTTAGCACACAATGATTCCATTGTTGTCCTCCAATGTATTTTGCACTGTTTAGTGTTATCAAATATTTTACTTTACTGGAAATTTAGAAATAGCTTATTTGAAAACAGCAAATAAAAAGCATATTAATCATCAATCTTGTATTGCATCACATATTAATATCATTTTTACTTTGCTTTAAATAACCACTGTTTGCAATAACAGCGTTATAACAGTACCGTAACCTTTAAAATTGTCTCCATTTACAGCACCCGTTCGATATGAGTGTTTACATTACTATTTTAGATATATGGGTCCAATGAACAAGGAACAATAAATCATCACAAATGTTAGTATACATGTCACGTCATATTGTCTTCCTTTAATGGCAAAAGTATTTTTTGCTGAGAAACCATTGCTGAGAAACCAAGGTTATAATTTGTTTCTTCTTTCCTTCCTCTCATACTTTAATTAAAAAACGAAAACCGTTCTCTTAAGAATAGTCTTCTTATCTCCACAAAATGTACAACATTGATTTTTTAAATTCAAGTGGTTTGATATGTCATATACGTACTTTTATTGTTGATGTGTATCAGAGACAACTGAAATTAGCTAAGGAAACAGAATATGTATATGTAAATGATATGAATGAACACTATTTAGAAAAGAAGATTACCAATTATATACAACATATGTGACATGGGTTTGAAGCCCTACTTATCCATTTGATAATTGGTGCCAATTAAAAGGAACATAGCAAAAGGACATTTTATGACGAAACAGCGAATTATATACCATTTGAAAAAAAGGCGCATTAAAATAATGCAATATGTGGAAAAACTCCTTTTACAACAATAAAATACTCTATATGCAGAAAACAATCATTTGCTTTCTTCTCAATACATTCAATCCAAAGCTATGAGTTTCGAACGGTTTTCGTTCAAGTCACGTGATTGAGTCACGTGATTGAGCTCTTGCTTATGCCCCTGAAATAACACAGTGACTTGTTTCAGCTATGAAAATTCATAGTGCAGATGCCATTGAAACTCTTCCACAAAACAGTGCCGTATTTCTAAATAATTCTAATAGTATATCGTCTTGATAAACGTATCCAGAGATTCCTTAACCAAACACTACCGTAACTTTTGCTCAACAAACCATGATCCAACACCTCAGATACATATAGCGATGCTTCGTTTTGCTGAATATAGCTGGAAACTAAAATACGACTAATTCGTTTTAGACAAACCAGTGAGTGTTGCGTCACAGCATTGAAACGGTGAGTTATTTACCGTTACTCCGTAGTCTCAGATCGTGCTCTTCTTTGCCACGGTGTGTCCCTGTTAGGATTGAAACAGAAAAATTCTAAAGCATGTGCTGTTTTATTGATACCCTAATGAAAAAGGGTGTGCTATAAAAACAAAATGAAAAAGGAACGACAACGTGTGCACTGATGATACCAGCGATAAAACATATATCATTCACATTTTGCGATTAGAAACAACAATAAATTGTATTTCATTGACGGAGATATAGTGCCGATTACCTGTAGTTTTCTCGAAAGAAACACACCTGTGGAAAATAAAAAAGGAAAAATATACCAACGAATAGTCCTATTATATTTACATCAACACATCAGGCGCCAGTGTGTATACCTCAGTGTCACATAATGTGAACAATTAGAGCTCTACAATACACAATTTGTCTGTTACACTGTAATATTAGAAATGTGTTTAATGTATTCACAAGAAGCTGGAGCCTGGTCTATGGTCGACTCAGACAGGAGAATCAATATTCGTCGGTGCCTGCATAAAGTTCTTTTACTTTTCTGTAATTAGGGTGTTCAAACCAGCCTACGCGAATTTTGAAGTTAACACTTTGAAGATAATGAAAGTCTTATATAAAAAAATAGAAGGAAATAAAGAAGAATTCTCATACCTCCGAATTATATTCGTCAGCACTCAATTCTCGTTTACTTTCCTCGTGCTATAATTGTGGAATTCCATAAAGAAAATGTACAAAGTCACCACGAAACTAGCGTAACCTTTAATTAGTTCGTTATAAGTTATAAGTACTAATGCAATGTTTCATGATATTGGTTAGAATAGTCTCCATTTGTCTCATAGCTTTAAAACGATCGATGACAACGTCAAAACTGTCCCCAAACTGATGTTATGACGTATTGGTATTAAACTTATTAGAAATATATGAGAACGTCACATTCTCTGGCAATTTGTGGCGAAGTTTAATATGAACAAAATTCCGCATAACCTTTGAACCCAGGCTTAAATATGGTGGAGGCAACATAATAATAATAAACAGGAAGACATTTGAATACTATTTACTTCAGGGCATCTATCCCCATATTTGAAGCGGTTCGTCAAAAGGTTTAAAGTTAGGATGAATAAAGATTATTAATGGGTGTGGATGTGACACAATGTTTAAATCTATTATCATATTACTTACCTCCCATAGACCAGAGGCGGTACAGGGTAGCGGGATACCACCACACTGCAAGAGAAGAATGTAAATAGTTCAGTACCAATTCCGAAACCCGAGATATGTTTTAATTAAAGAATATACTTCCAATGCATATTACATACTGAGAACTTGGAAATACAAGCAATTCGTGAGTGTTGGAGTGATGCTATTTAGCAGATGATCGAAAAGTAGGAATAATCTGATATTTGTTAGAAGCAACTATGCGGATGCCTCCCACAATGAATATATAAGCAGGGATGTTTTTTTTATTATATATGTTGAAAACTTTGATGGCATATCATCTCGCAGAAATACCCAACTAAACCGTGGGTAAATGTAAAATGTTGATAAAGTCCTCAGTGAACCATACTCCGTGACATGGTGTCACATCATGCTATTGTGTCTCTGGGCTGGTGGTATTCCTACACCAAACTATATTTATTTAACAATACATATACAGTAGTTATTATAAAGATTACTACCAATAGCTGCATTCATTAAGTCCCACGTTTATACTTCTGGAAGACTTACCTTCTGCCTTCAATTTTTTCAAGGCTTTTCGAGTAACTTCTTCACTTATTTCTTGTGGAATCAAACAGTATAAGAATCTATGAGGAGGAATATATGCAACATTATTGTATTTACATTGGATATATAATCGAACTAAACAGAATCAGAGATAGAACTATATAGGTCGATTAAGGAGATGAAAACCTGTCATGCATACAATACAATATATACATTGCAGTAAAAGAATTCCTGTCAGCCATGGTGATTTAACTAAACATTATAAACCTACTTTCGTTTGGGTTGGATAATGTAACATGGTCGTGAATGTTTAAAGTATATTGTCATGCTATATCACTTCCATGTGACATGTTCCCAGAAAGTTAGTAATATCTTATCCGAGAACAAGAAACCACAATGAAATTGTAGTGAACCGGATGAGTACATTACTCTTACTTGTAGTTAGATAATTTATTGATACGCCATAGAATATTGTTACAATGTTGCACTGTAAATTGTTTTCAGAAATGTCAGCCAATATACTTGGCTAAGAAATATTCTTAAATTAGATCTCAATGTCATTGCCCTCTTTACATTCTTAATTCTTTTACTCTTCTTTACGTAGTTGTAACATAGTTACATGCTTCTAAAATATCATTATGTATGAAGAAATTAGTGTAGATACAAATTAAAAAAAAACCTACATCAATTCCCGGAGATATTCTGATTTTGACGAGTATTTCAATATGGCGGACAAGTGTCCTCAAGTGTCTTCAAAGGTAATCTCTCTCCCTTCTTCTGGCAATATCTCCAGTCTTTTTATTGTCTTCAGGTATGGTAAGATGAGCCCAGACCGCAATACGATTTCCCTGGTTTCACTGAGCTTCAAAAATGAATCTCGTAGCCAAAGACAGGCAACAGCAATCTACGATAATGGAAATATATGCAAACATCAATTTGATCGTTGCTGGAATGATTGAGAAATCAAAACATATTACTTAAATAGAAATCCAAAATGATGTAAGAATGTCGATATATTTAAAGGCGCAGATGACGCTAATGTGTTACGAATGGGGTTTTATTTCTTCTGATTAGTGACCTTGGAAAACAAAGAACTACACAAATATTTTCCAATAAGATAAGCTTCACCAAAATCTAAAATATTAAAATGTCATTCATTTTAACATCTTAGGATTCGGATTACTGATAATAACCTTTACAATTTGTTGTTAATGTAAATTGACTTATGTTGTCATTGTACTTATTAATTCGATTGTGTTTGTACGCTGCTATTTGTTCGTTTATTAAATTAGTTTGTGAAATTAATAAATAAGCAATAACTAATTTAAATATATAACGTACGATAAACCTAGGGATTCCTGATTGTGGGATATGAGAAATGCTCATTTAATGGATAACATCGACGGGAAGGACGTTAATCGTCAGGTACCAAAGACTTACAAGTAAGTCAACTACAGCTACAGCTGATCCTTCATAAATAAAATGTATCGTTCAGTTGACTAACGTCTGATTGCATTCGAGTTTTATATCCGTTGTAGTTTGGTTGATTTTACATATTTGGAGAGTGGTTGAATGACACTAGGTTTCTTTACATCTCTGTTTTTGTTTTACAATCTTACATTTAAGCTTGACGCGATCTCAAGGAGTTGAATTGTAGATCTTTGTAACAGCAGGGTGTCATCTTTTCTTATATTCACGTTGCGTGAACACAGCTCTTCAATTGTGCCTTTGATTTCTGCGACATCTCCCTTTTGCTCCAGGATGCAAAGTATTGCAAACTTTCCCCGTCTCGTCTGCTCTCTAAGTACTTGATGATCTTCTGTCCAGCTGAAGAGTTCAGTCCGCAGGCAAACCTGTATACGTACTGTAAATCAGATGGATCAATATTACAAAGAATATTATTCTCTTGAGAATCACCGTCTACTGTGCTTTTGACGGGCTGTTCCCATGGCTCGAAAGCAACCTCGGATTGTGCAGCATGCTGGGCCAAATAATGTGCCGCGTGCCATTCGCAAAATAACTTGTGGTAGAATCTGACTACTTTCTGTTTTTCATCAGCTCCAATAATATCGTTTTCCTCCTCCAATAACCCAACGGTCACATATTGTTCATAGAGCTCCTCACCGAGCAGCTGACGCATATCCTCTTGATTCCAGCTTACTTGCTGACGTTTCTTACTAAGTCCTTCGAAAGCAAGCCGATCGAGCTTCGAGTGCATGTGCTTCAATACGTATTTGGTTTTCACTTTCTTGTCTTTCGTTTTTTCTCTCATGTGGTCATAGAAACGCGAGACTATGAATCGAAATAATTCCGTAACTGACTTGATATCTGGGAAATCATGCTTCTCGTGTGCCATGTGAGCAAACAGAACGAATATAAGAGGAACCCCGCAGACGTCAACCAGGACGGAGTTTTCTTGTAATCTTCTCTTGATTAGTTCTACCTTTGCATCGTCGTCTCCTACTACGACCTTGCGAAAATACTGTTCTCGCGCTTCTTCATCGAAACCCGTTAGTCTTATATGTACCTTTGACGTCATCAAATCTTTCGGCGTGTATCTTGTGGTGAGTATAACAATGAACGCTCCGAACATATGGCCTTTAATAATTTTTTCAACGTCCGTACATTTTCCTTGATCTGGGTACTCGTCGTATCCATCGAAAATAATGACGACCGAGGTGCTTTTGGACAAAACATCTCTAATGTCCTTCAGTTTCATACGTGGATCTCTGGGTAACAAATACTGCTTAATTGCGTGGTAAATTGACGTTATGCCACCCAACTGCCTTAATCGCAGTAGAATTAGTATTTCCACATCGTTGGGTGGTGGATCCATCGCTTGTTTACACCAGTCGTAGGCAAGCTGAAGGGTCAGAGTTGACTTGCCGTACCCAGCATCGCCTTCTATAATACGTCGTGTCGAATTCATTTGTTCACCATTGAATATACTTTTATAAGACTTTAAGGGCTCCCATTGGCCACCGGCATGTGTTCCCATGCTTTCACCATATACTTTAATACTTCCCTCGATAAATATATCGTCAACACAGTATTGTCGGTGTTTGAGGTAGGGAATTGGTTGGACTGCATCGTATTGAGCTTTGTATTTCGCTTTCAGCGCGTCAATGAATATCTTCTTCTTATCTGTATTAATATTATTTAACAATATTAACAATATTATTCTTAGAACATCTAAACAAGAATTTTGTTTGTAATCAGGACTATGCTACACTTTATTTGCGTTGCTTGGTCGTTATTCCCATGCCTTCCTTAATGCATATAAATGCACGTATGTAATGCCATGTAAATGTATGAAAATATACTATAAATTCCCAAACAAAATAATGTAATATCTTTGTGAATACTTTGTAAGTTTACAAGTCCCTCCATTAGTAGTAAATCCAAACGTAGACTAGAGGCGGAAGTTACTGTGGAATTATCCGCATGATTGACTTGAAATACTTGAAATACTTGAATGACTTGAAATACAATATTGCGTATATGTCAGTAAATTATTCGAACAACAAATAGTCTTACGAATAGAATTTCAAACTAGGGCAGGGTGGCACAAGTAAATAACCCATTCCTTCTGTTTTACCTATAGGGGGCAACTCAACAAATTCGCGAAATAATGCCACTTTCACTATAAAATTACAGCCCCCTTGACACCTATTCTGAATTGCTTGCTTATTCAAAAGAAAAGGTGCAGCAGAATTAATACATCTTTCTTTGTCGTTTCGGATTGTTCTTACCTTCGTGATATTGTGTCATATTCCTTTCTTTATATTCGGTCTTTTAGCGTCTTTTAGTCTTCCGTAACTTATTCTAATAAAAAGGACAATATTAAAAGACTTATAGTTGATTACATTACCTATTTTAAATTTACTGTAATCATGCTTTGGAAATGGGGCAGAAATTATTGAATTTGATTATGCGTTTCATATTTTACAAGAAATTTAAGAACTAAAAAATTAAGAAATTGACAGTTTAAAAGAAGGGAGAATGTATTCAACACGATGACTGCACCAATTATTGACTTAAAAGGAATTACTTTATGGAAAGACTAAATGATCCTGGGTCTAATATCAAGCGTGTATCAAATTGACAGTTTTTTAGTATTCATCTGGTACCCCTTAAACATGTGATGCCAGATGAAGGATTTTTATTTACATTTTCTTTTTCTACTTGGCTGTCCGTCTGTACGATGGGTCTGCTACATTTCAACATTGGTGATTCGTAAAGACATTGTACTGCTTGCAAATAACCACCATATATAGCTACGACTGTACTTTGTGTTCTTGGATGTAAACCAGCCAGTAAACACTGCTGAGACAAAAGTAAAAGCATTGCTTTCTTGTTTTCATTTCATGTATGCCATGTACAAGGTCTGATAAAGAGACATCGTTCTGCACATCTCCGTTTAACGATGGTCATGTATATATTATACATAGTACGACTGGACATTTTCATTATCCAAGTGTAATCGGACTAATGGTATCCTATAGCAGTATGTTTTTAAGTACGTAACTACAGATTATGCATATGTTGATGAATGTTAAGCACAATTAACCGGTCAAAACTGTCAGACACGTTTCGTTCATTGGCTATTAATCTCTCTACCTTTCGTAATCTGCAGAAATATATCTCTTATCTCGATTTTAATCCAACCTATGATTATTTCATTCGAAACTCTCTCTATATAAACATTTTCAGAGATTACAGCTAACTATTCCACATATACTACACATGCTCTACGCCAAAAAATCAAAGTCGTCTTAGTAGACTACGTAAAATACAATCGTAAAAGAACACACGAACAGTTGAGTAGGCCTATTCCTCCTGGCATTCCTCTGACATTTCACGCTGTAAAAAGTAAATATCTTACCATTTGTCGACTAGTTCTGGACAATGTCTGCAACTGTTTTTGCGTCCATATAGTGTGTCTCATAGTGGTACGAAGTCGTAGTCTTCAACTGCTTTTGCGTTCATGTAGTGTGTCTCATAGTGGTACGAAGTAGTAATCTTCAACTGCTTTTGCGTTCATGTAGTGTGTCCCGTAACCATATAGTGGTTGCCTTATGTATCAACGTAACGAATATGAGACTTTGGTACAGTAGCCTAGACTGTTCTTTACGAGGACCAGCCTAGAACACTTAGGTGCAGTATGCTGCTGTACTTGAGGGCTACGTGAACAAACCTTCCTATAACATGATGAGGGTATTAATCTACCTTTCGTACATAGAATAATGATGTTTATGCTCGTGGCATTTTCCAGCAAGAGAGGATACGTCTATGGCTAGCAGTAGCAGATCTATGTTTGTCTTCGTATATTTCAACGTATAGAGACGCTAGTTGCGTGGTTTTTGTAAAGTGTGTCACGAGTGTTACAGGTGGTTTGATTTGTTATGACATGTGTCATATGTGGATTGAGATTGAGGAGTCTGGTGTTGTTAATAGTATGCAGAATACATGGAATTATACCTTTTGTGTTAGTGCGTATGAGGTGGGTTAAGTGCAAGGAGATGAAAGACATGATACGTGTTTATAGTTGGAAGAAGAGTGAGTAACGGTTGTAAGGGAATGGGAGTGAACCCCGACGATAGTGTTACTGGGTATATGAACGAGCTGCTGGAAATAGGTTTCAGGCTCTGCAAGTAGAGCCAATTAGTGAATACTAAGATGGTAAGAAAGTTTGTAATGGGTTGTGTTCTGAGGAGAATTCTAAGCGTACGATGTCGTTGTTAGGAGATTCAATTGCGAGGTATGTTTGACCGAGAGTTCTATAAGAACGACACGATGACGCGTATTAGAGTGTGTTGAGAGTGCAGAAGCTAATTTCAAGGGCAAGAAATTGAACAGTTGAAATGAACAGCTGGTCTCCAGTGGAAAGCTTGCGTAACGATCCTCGAATATTAACGACAACCCGACGGCCTTTTTCGCTTGTTAGGTCAAAACAAACAGGAAAAGACATGTAGCGTTAGCCCTCTTCATGATCCTACTTCTGGTTACATTATTATGTATAGTCAGGTTATTTATGAACAATTAGTTTTCTTCGGGTTATCGATGCTAGAACCGGGTATACTGTCCATTGCATTTTATTGGCAAAACTTGGCATATGTTTTATGTTAGCGTTAGAGCCCGGGTCCTTTTTTGTTGGCTTTTCGTAAAAAAGCAGTTTATTGAACAAGGTTTGTTCTTGTCTGATCGAAATAGGAATGGGGCCGTTGTTTTGCTTCAGAGGCCATGTTTTTTCTTCCGTGAGTACAGTATGTCCGATGTCCTCATACTTGGTTCATGGACCTTCTGCACAGGGGCCTAACCAGCTTTCATCGAAGACCGCTTGTAGGGGATCAGCAAGTGTGTATCATGATAAAAGAATTCTACCTCAATAATTTTGGGCCAGTCAGTTTTTGAGTGGGTGTGCCCCTCTACAACCATCATCCAATCATCTTTGGATTGAACAGTAGACACAATCGCGCCAATCTTACCAGCCCCAATCTATTTTAATTAGACTGTATAGACCTTGATATCATGATCGTGTTTGAGTCTACGCACCTGCTTGTGAAGTATATGTCGTGCTATTCTAATGTCCAATATTAATGTTTTACCAGGACCAGATGAACCTGCTGTACATAAAATATATTTGATAAACATGTTGTTATGAAGAATGAATTGAATTCGATGGAAAAAGAAGCTTGAACGTAACTTGGCATAACGTGGTCCATAACAATACAATTATTTCATATTTAATCATTATTGTTGAAACATGCAGTTTTATGCCTTAATTTCTGCAATAACTGAAAACTGTACATATTTTCACTGTACATATCTCGTGTTAAATATTAAAATAATTAAAATTAAATTTCATGCAGCACACAATGATATGTACATTGTCAAGTGAAACTAGTTCGTGTGTTGCTTCTTCGTTATATCTACTTCTTTTTTCCTATGAAATTCTTCAAGAATAGCTGCAGGCATCGTTGGAACCTTCAGTGGCACTCCATTATTTTTTTACACCTAATGCGTGTGTTATCCGTGATTTGAGGGGAAGGGACACCCCTCTCCAAGACAAAATTCAGTCTCCTCTGAATTATGAATTGGCCAGTGTTTGCAAGTGCCCTTGTTGTGGTCCCTCCTATTCGTGAAAATGATTCATATATAGGCCTATATATAG
>JAODAG010296103.1:0-23673 GCA_027574785.1 Orphnurgus asper | reverse complement strand
TCAAGGTTACAGAAAACTCTTTTCTGTAACCTTGACACATTCTTTAAGTTACTGTGACATTGCATGACAATGAATGTGATCAACATTTGTTTACACCATAAAACTTCATATGGTAGTTACTGTATTTTATGATGATTATTCACGTGCTGTCATCGTGATTAGTAGTCGACTATTGGATTACGACTTGTACCTGGATGTAATGATCATGAATTTCAGATGCCAGAATTTTGAATCAGAAGTGTTGGTAGTAACATGCTATGCAACAGCATTGGGTCCCATATATCTCATTTAGCTAAGTATGTGAAGAAAAAGACCACTCTGTCAGATTGGCTTTATTGCCACTGAAATATACTTTATTACAATCAGTGAAGAAGTTTAACAGGTGTCTGGTCTTCTTAAACCATAGAAAGATAAGTAAAAAGTTATTTGTTATCCAGTATGTATTCTCAGTAAATATTCCAGACAGAGACAAGTGCAGCTGGCAATCTAGGCCAAGAAATGCCAGCTGACAATCTTTTTTTTACTAACATTCCCTAAATCTAGGGCATTGAGGCCTTATAGGGTATTTCTTGGAATTTACTCAAAAGTAACCTTCATGCAAGATCCTGTCACAAGACCTTTTGTTTCTGGTTGTATGGAAAGTAAATGTGATCAAATAACATACACAATGTGTAATGATACTTGTTTTTGTTATGTGTTAGTAGGCACCAGCAGTACAGCATAAAAATGGGAGAAATGTACATATTTGTTGTGATAAGGACTTAAACTTGCTTCATCTGGCTTACATGTGTTGCATTTTTTTCCCCCTAGAAACGGTTGAAAATCTTTGTACCATGTGTCTTTTCTTTATTAAGATCTAATAAAATCAAGTTTAGGCCCGAATAATCCCATTTTAATGCTTTCAAAGAAGGCCACTTTTCGTACTGACAGCCCCGATTGGCCTTTCGCCTTGGCACAACGCACATTTCAACCTTTCACTTTGGAATGCATGTGGATTGTATGCCATGATAGCTACAGCAGTGTAAACAGTACTGTTCAATAGGTAATAAAATATCCTTTAATCTAGTATATGCATAGTTTGTCCATGAAAATAAATAATAATAATGAAAACTACAATTTAATAACATTCCTCCACTTTTAAACATTTTTTTTTTGATAAATTAAAAAAATCATCAGTGCAGTTTGGTAGCATTTGAAAAAGGATTAAATCCTCTTTGGAAGAGCCTAAACACCGTAACTATAGCTGCCATGGTGCATAATCCCCATGCAGTATAGTCTGATCGTTCCTAGCCAGCCCACATGCATCTCATAACTAGGCTGTATTGTACAATCGCACTAGCGAGGCTTGCCCGCGAGATGACGTTCCAAACTACCGGGGATATCAGTCAGACCTCACAGATTCCTATGCATGCATTGTTGCTGAAATCCGTAAGTAATTTTCAGTATGAGTTTTTATTCTTCCACTTTTCTTTAAAACTTTGGTAGGATTGCAAAAGTAATAGTACTTGTGTCAATAATGGGACCTAGTCAACGTTAGGCAGCCTAGGCTTAGTGACAAAGTATTATTAACATTATTCATTAATAACGGTTAAGCTGCTACGTCGGAACTCTCGTAATTTTCAAAGTCATTATTCTCGGCGAGTTGTGAGGTTAATGCCATAAGTTTGTTAGTAATTGTAGTAATTTTGGATTTTCTTTTTTTCTTTTTGGGATAGGCCTAAAACTGACTATTTTGCTGCCAAAATACTATTTTATTTTATTTTAATTCTCTTTTGGGGGTGGATGGGTAGCCCAACCTCTAATTCAACTTTGTGGAGAAACTTTTCCCTGCCTCTTCAACGAGGCATGAAATAAATGATTAATATCGGCAACTTTATTTTTTGTTAATTCCACGGTACACTAATGTATTATGCTTTATTTTCTTGTTCTTACATTAGCCTAATAGAACAGGTACAGCTTAGTCTAATAGTACTAGTAGTTGTTTTCATGTTTGACGTGGTTACTAATATTAGTAATAAAACAAAAAGAGGGGGAGATGCAGGGATTCCCCTTGCACTTACAGGTCACCCCTCTTCTTCCTCCCCATTGATTTAATTATGTATTTAATGATTGATTTAATTAACATTACCAAGGTTTTTCTTTTTTACTTATTATTATATTTGTTGATGAATATCCCAGTTTCAACTTTTTAGCAGAAGCCTTGGGAAGGGGTACTACTCCCCGGGCTTCTTTAACAAGGCATGAAATATTTAATCTCTGCAAATTTTGTGGTACTGCCATGGTACATTAATTTATTGAATTTTTTTTTATAGTAGCTTGTTCTTTTTTTATTTAGGCCGGAGATGTACCGTACTGCAAGTCTTGGGACAGGAAGAATGCTCTTCAGAACTATACCTCCGTCAATTATTTGAAAATGATATTCCAACAGGTGTCCTTATTGAACTAGCTGGAGCAGTTTTATAAAACAGAGACTACCATTTTCTGTTAAGTGCAAATGCAAATGGATTGCATACAGTAGTGGTTTTTTTTTATCTCCCACAAGTCATATTTACAGGACATGAACATGGTAAATAAAGTATACAAGACAAAATAAACAAAATGGGAACGAGAACACTATGAAGAGACCGTGAATAAATTATGTATGATATTGTACAATTCTCTGTATGTGCAAGGTACAAGGCATACCAATGCCTACAGACACTAAAATCTGTACACAGAAACAACCACAGAAAATCAGAAGTGTATTGCTTAATTGTTCTTAATGTATAACACAAGGTAAAATATGATATTTAATTACATTGTTATGGGTACAAGTAAATGACACGATACCTAAAACTGTAAAAACCATAGGGTCTATAAGAACCTATTCAGAATACATGATCTGGAAGCAGTGTTACTGATTTACAACTGGTGAAATTTTCACATAAATTCATGGAATAGTTTTGTTTTTATGAAGCTTTGAAGGCGATGGTGCTTGTTTTTTCCAGCATAACAGCTTTTTCCGTCATGCAAATATGAAGAAAAGTGTAGTATGAGGTTTCCAGACATTTTCAGGGCATTGGTTTTCATATCACAGGTGCCTAACTATGGCAGATTACCTTATTTGTAATATTTATTGTACAAGTGGATTTGTTTTTATGTTGCGAGATATTAAATTTGCAGTAAAAATGTAACCGAACGAGCTATGCACAAACTGTTTGCTGTAATGATCTTTGTAATCAAGTTGTCTTATCCACTCAAGTTTTATAGTGTTTCTTTTCTTCTAAAATTTTGACTGCTGGTGTTCATTTTTCTGGAAGGACAACCAGATTTTGGGCAGGACCACCAAATCTCTCCAGGTGGTTGTCCTGTGGACAACCTTTTCTTTTTGCTTAAATTTCATCACTGACAAACGATAAGCCATCCCAGAAATTTCGCATTAACAACCTAGCTGTAAATATTCAAAAGTCTACGTTTATGGTTTGCAGTTACTTTTGAAGAACAAAATCATATTTCAAGAAAAGAATCATTTTATGAATTGTTTGCCATTAAGTAGCCTCCTCTTGACATCTGCAAAACTATCATTGACAGTCTTGAATTACTTATGGTGAATGGTGTGAAGATAACAGCTGAACAAATAATTAGCTCTTACAATTCAGCTGATGTTATCAGTTGCAATATTTTGAGTTATACCCCAGAACAAGTCACAAAGTTACATCTATGAATTTTGGTCTGAAAGGTAATATTGTTCCCCGATTGCTTCTTCAATTTAGGTAAAACAAGGCCTCAGCTGTCCGTTTAAGGTAGGAATGAAGCTGGAAGCTGTCTATAAGCGCCAGCTCTCCCACACTTGTGTGGCCAGGATCATCAACGTAGTGGCTGACCGTATCCATGTGCAATATGAGAACTGCAAAGAGCCAAGCAAGGACTTTTGGTTCCATTATTCCTCTTCCTGGATTCATCCTGTGGGCTGGTCCCAGCGGGTTGGACACTGCATTATTGCCTCTGCTGGTGAGTCTTCCCATGTCATGTTCTATGTGATGTCAGTTAATCAAGACACACTTCAAAGAGTTTTAAGTTTTAAGAGATCAAAGAAAGAAACGTATAAGCACTGAAGAATTCTTTGATAGGAGTACAGCCTCCAGCATTGACTATATTTACAAAGTAATGTTAGGCTACATTAATGCTTCATTTAACACATACTCCAGCAAACCAGATGGCGGTACACAAAGAACTTTCTAGAACTTGGTCGTAGTCAGTCAGCACATGGATCATACCATTTTGTAATGGGAAGAAATTATCATTGGAGAAAATATGGCTCACAAAATTCTGCATAATAAAAAGAGATAAGAAAAAGCCAAATTCATTTGCTTAGTCGAAACAGAAGAAATAATTGATGTATCTCGAGGTAACCAATTTTTGGGGCCACATTAAACGAGTAAATAATGTAGCCACTACACAACAATAAAGTGTTCTTGCATACCAGGGCAGTATATATAGTATTATTCCATTAAGACAGCAATATGTTTTTGTGACAGTAAGTTAGGTCATTCAATAAGGTAATAAAGGTTCTAATTCTCCATCAATTTGCTTAGAACACAGTTGCTTAGAGAGGAATGTATGAAGTTATTAATATCATATAATTGCAATCGTTGCACTAGGACTATTTCTTTCTACAGTATCGTATGCAGCCCTGAGCTAATCTACCAACTTTTCCTTTCCTGAACAGTTACGTTTCAGTTATTTTGCAACATTTACGTGAGGGTCGAATGACACTATGACTTGGCTACGTAATCAACGGTCAATAACAATAAAGAGTCTAAAGTTTGCCAAACATCAACTGGTCGTGTCATTGTTGCCCATTATCGACCCTAAGCACAAGCAACATATGATGCAGCAAGACAAAATAATTCTTGGGGCTGCTGCATGATATTTTATCAACATAACTGTTAGGCCTTCATTCTATTTGTGCTTGAAAATAGATAGGCTGCAGCTTGTGTACTTCAGCCAAGTATGATTGAATGGTTCGCTGGCCAGCACAGCCTGTCCATAATAAGTCCATAATTCATTACTAATTCAAGGCTGATTGGCCAGCAGTCTGGAGGCAACAGTTATGACATGGTATCTTTGATAATGTTTTGGTATCTCTAATTTGACCAAATGTTACCAAATATTTTTTGAACAACTGCCTATTTAGCATTCAAGTCAGAAGCCTTGGACAAAGGGAGACACAAAAGGACTGGACATGGAGATGCTCCCTGGGATATTTTCAAAATGGTTAGTACCAGGAGTCATCAAATATGTGGAAGTAATATGGCATATCTCCTCATCAGAGAATTAATGATTTGGGATAAGCAGAGCAGCACAAGTTGAGGTTGGCACCAGGTGTCTCTGTTACTGCTCTAGCCAGACAGCACACCTGATGGGAATTGGTTTTCAACTTGCCCTCAATAATCTTGAACTTTGATACCCCTGTTGGTCCGTTCCAATATTTTTTTAGGCTCCTGTTTCTGCAAAATGTCTGTATGCTTTTGCACAAATTAGAATTACAATGATGAAATGAAAAGATTAAATATCACTTCTAGAGATTAACCTGCGAATTACCGATGATTTGCAGTGCAAATGCTTTTGGTCCTCTGTAGGTTAGTTAGCTGAGAGATTTCCATGTAAAGTGGATGAAATAGACACTGTAAATACATGTTTTGTCAACTATGGAATGAATGCATCCAGGGTCAGATTGACCTGTGACCCTAAATCTGCATAAAGCTAAAATTCTTATAGCAAAGAAATGACTATTGTTGTTCGGGGTACGTAAAAGAGCTAGTAACTAAAAATGGTACCTCAGGCTGCAGTAAAGTTCTGTAAAAGACATACTAGGAGTTTTTACACTAAACAAAATTACTTTAAAACAGGTGCTGATTTCATTAATAGTTTTGTTGATTCCTTACCAAATGCACAAGGAATCTATGTGATCAAGATTGCATGTGTTTGTTTGTGTGTATGTAATGCCTTGGTTTTATACATAACTCCAAAAGTACAGCTTGGTTTAATTTCATATGTGTCTTGAAGGTCTACCTTAGTGAGTATTAGAATCGAATCAATAGGTGGACGTTGAAGCTCAGTGGATGTCAACAGAGTATGAAAGTATGAAAACCTTGTAAACATGATACCACCAAACTACACTTTGGTATGTTGGTCCACCACAATGAGTACAAGAAACACGTTTTTGGTGGAGGCATCACAAAGTGAAAACTTTAAAACATCTTCAAAATTACAGCTAGGAACAGTGACACTATAGACAATCATATCATGATCACTAGAACCTATTTTACCAAACCTTTGAACTCCACAAACAAAATTTTGATCTCTACTCAGAATGAGATCCTCAGGTTTCCTCAGATGGGAAAAGAAACTTTTCCATGAGGTCAAAGAAGTCTTTTCTACCACTAAACCCATTGGACCAAGAGTTATGTCTGGATAATTAAAATCTCCCATAATAACATCCCTACTAGACACCACTTGACATATTTCAAACAAAAGAAGCCATTCTCTGAAGAACTATTGGGTGACCTATAAACAATACCAACAACTAATCCAGAATTACTTCGGCACTTATTGGAAATCTCACAGCAAATCAAATTTGTGAAACTTCCTTGGAGATTTCAATGGATGTCGACTCCACCAATACCTCTGCACGTATCTCCCCTATCCTGCCTATACACCACGTAACCAGGAATATGAAACTCAGATAATACTGTTTTACAAAGATTCTGTGACACCTAGGATTATCCAGCTTAGAGTCTTCCACAATTCATCAAACTTATTTCTTATACTCTGAACAGTAGAAAAAAAATACTTTCAACTTCCTCGAACCGAATGAGCACTATATACGTAATCCATATGATTCAGATAACTGTGCTCAAAGCCCTCACCCCTGGAATTACTTTGACAACATCTTAACAATCGCAGTATTCATACTCTACGACACTCATTTTCCCCATCACCAGATAAATGTAAACTGTCCTGAGCATACAAGTCCCACCTGTATTGAAAACAGGGCCACAAAACTAAGACCATCATTGATACATTCTGTCTCCAGCCACCCATTGAAACTCCGAAACTTCCTCAAGGAAACTTTCCCCTCAAACCTTATCAGCATTCTATAGAACATGACCTTGGCCCTAGTGGTCTTCAAACTACAAATCAACTATGCTAACTATGGTCATTGCTAAAGCACATGGCCCCTACAAGGCACATGTTGAATTGAGTGTCTCATTCATAATTGTGTGTATGTATACATAAATAAATAATTAGGTTATAAATCCTTTGATTATTCACATCATTACGGTATTCACATCGTAACGTCAAGTGCCAGTGGTCTAAGAATATTTATGTTACCTTCTCTGTTATGTTAAAGTTCCTGTATGGTCAAAGAATTACTAAGCCAATTGGCTTTCTGGTTTTACAGGGTGGCATTCTATATTTGTTTCCTATTTTTTAAGGGCTAAATTTCTAAAACCAAAAAGTACTACAATACAATCTGAACTGATGTTTTTTTTTTACTATTGAAGTAACTTTGTGATGATGGTTCTGCCTTTTAAATGCCTTGTGTTTACTTTAATCCATGGTCTCAGTTTAATTTGCATTTTTCTCAATTTTATCCATTAAATGTTGTTATTATTCCTTGTTCTTCTTTTTGATCTAGCATCCTGCAATTGAGAACCATGGTTTTTTGGTAGGGATGAAGATGGAAGTTGTTGACCCACTCAAATTAGGTAATATCTGTGCTGCTACTGTAATGGAAGTATTGGAGGAAGGATATCTGATGATTGCCATCGATGGATGCATGGAGGATAAGAGCAGCTGGTTCTGCTACCATGTTACATCTCCCCTCCTCCTCCCGGTTGGGTTTTGTGAGCACCATAAGATACCGATTGTACCTCCAAGAGGTGAGTCCAAACATCTACCATTAAGACAACAAATTGTCTGAATTGTTTAGCTATATTGTTGTACAAGCCATGTGTAGTTATGAAGCTAATACTTAGAATAGCTATACTGATGCTAAATGCTGTTTTTAGACATGCTTGCCTATGCCAAGTCAAAGTATTGATGTAGTTATGAAGCTTAATACATACAATAGCTACACTGATGCTAAATGCTGTGTTTAAACATCAGTTTGCCTGTACTGAGTCAAAGTATTGGCATAGATATGGAACTAATACATAGAATAGCTATATTGATGCTAAATGCTGTGTTTAAACATCAATTTGCCTATACTGAGTCAAAGTAGTGGCAAAGTTATAAAACTAATACATAGAATAGCTATACTGATGCTAAAAGCTGTGTTTAAACATCAATTTGCCAATACTGAGTCAAAGAAATTATTTGGTAATTGTATCATGATAGGGTAAGATTTATTGTTAATTATGTATTTTTTACCATACTTTAACTTTTTCTTTTGCAGGATTTGAAAGTAGGTTTGACTGGGTGGACTACCTCAAAGAAACACAGTCTATTGCTGCACCAGTTGAACTTTTTAATCAGGTATGAAAGCATGTAATTAAGTTTAAAAAATTGTATGTAGCCTGTATTTTGTTTGCATGTGTTTATCATGTTGAATGTGATTACATTGCAGGACATCAAAGACAGGGGTTTTAGACCTGGACAGAAGCTGGAAGCAGTGGATTTGATTGAACCAGGTCTGATATGTGTGGCTGCCATTGTAAAGACTGCAGGTCCTCTCTTATCAATACACTTTGATGGCTGGGAAAGTTCCTTTGACCAGTGGATTGATTGCGAGACATCAAACATCTACCCAGTGGGTTGGTGTGAAATGGTTGGCTACCCACTACAGGCACCAAAAATACCTGGTAAAAACCTATACCTTTCTTGAACAACTGTACACTTCTCTCTTCAACATTGTATAAGTGTGTATCCATAAACTTTACAGGTCTGGCTATAGCAAGTCCATGCACCAAATTTAATCTGTAGTTCACTATCCGATACTTGCTACAATGCAATAAAATAATTTGACCTGTGACGAATACTGATACTAATTTGCACATTAGAATAAGCAATTTGCTTAAGTTAGAAACTAGTAAATTTTGATTATAAAGAACTAATATAGACTAAGTATAGACTACCTCTTTTATAAATAAGAATGAAAAATGAAAACTTGTTGCCTAATTGATCTAAGGAGTTGATATTGGCATGTGTGTATACATGTGTCATGCTTTTCTGGTAAACACGATATGGTATTTCAAATTATTGTCTTACTTGACATATATGTTGCCTATTGTGAGTAACTGTGCTTTATTGTTTGTAATGCAGTTGATATGCATATTAATGAGTGAGCGGGGCTTGACAAAAAATTCTTTAAACATAAATGTCTTATCTTTAAAGCTAGTAAGGTGTCGATAGCCGTAATGTACAATGGACAGCACCAAGATGAAAGCTGCTAAAAGGAAGAGCATTTGACATTGGACTTTCCATTTCACAAATGCATTGGTATCCGTTGGTCACTATCTGCGTTGGTTCTGGATTGGTTTTGCGGCAAAATGCAGAGAGTAGATTTTAGTATCTGTTTGGGCTGATGTCTCTAGCAGGGTGCCACATGGTCCAGTGCTTGGTCCATGGTTATTTCTCTCTTGTATTAATGATGTTGAAGATTACATTGGTTCTACTGCTAGGAATGGTTTTCAGAAATGATTTTTGCTTCTTCACAAGGATAATGTGGTTAGCAGTTGGTTAGGCCTCATTTGTATTGTGCTGTACTGACTTGGACTCCCTGCTTTCAAAGGGTAGGTAGTTACTGGAAAAGGTTCAGAGAAGAGCTACTAGGCTTGTAATATCTATGAGAGGTTTTTCACATAGTCAAAGGTTGAAGAATCTGAATCTAACCTCCCTTGAGCTTAGATGATTTCATGGTAGGCAGGATAGGGTAGATACGTGGTATTGGTGGTCGAGACCTGTTGTATGTGAATTCAAAGTTAAATAGCATTGAACAGTCTGATCTCCAAGGAAGTTCCACAAATTTGATTTGGTGTGAGATTCCTAACAATTTCCTAATAATTTCTTATGTTTGATATTGTCAAAGTGGTGTCTGGTATGGATGATTTGTTATTATGGGAGATTTTAATTATCCAAACATATCTTGGTCCTAGGGGTTTACTAGTAGAAAGGTTCAGATTTCTTTGATGTCATGTAAGAGTGGTTCTTGTACCAAACATGTTTCTTTTCCCACCAGAGGAAACATACACTTAATCTCATTCTGAGTAGTGATCAAAATGCCTGTTACTTAAGCTAAATGGTCTTGTTATTGATGGTCAGCTTCTGGACTGGATTCAGGAAGCCGAGAGTAGTTGCTGCACTTCTGCTTGAGCGGATGTCTCTCAGGGTTTGGTGCTTGATCCATTGTTAATTCTTGCTAACATTAACTCTATGGATGATTCAGTTGAATCATCTGTTAATAAATTTGCTGATGATACAAAGTTGTACTGTGAGGATTCCACAGAGGAAGATGTCCAAGATGATCTTGATAGGATTTTTAAGTGGTCAGATGATTGACAAATGCTCTTTAATGTTCGCAAATTGTAAGGTTATGCATATTGGGAAATCTTCAGGAAGTTCAGGTTGAAAAAGATCTTGGGGTCATCATAGATTCTTCTGCGAAGCCTTCTAGGCAGTGTGCTAAAGCAGCCAGGAACGGTAACTGGATTTTAGGAAAGATAAGGTGAAATTTAAAGTTTCTTCACAAGGATATAGTGGTTAGGCTCTACAAGCAGTTGGTTAGGCCTCATTTGGAATATGCTGTGTAGACATGGAATCCATACAGAGAAGGGCTACTAGTGCTATGAAAGGTCTTTTGTATTGTCAAAAGGTTGAAGTATCTTAATTTAACATCTCTTGAGGCTTAGATGACTTCATGGTGATCTTCTTCATGCCTTTATTGTTCATTGTTTGCTACAGTTTTGAGAAGCACTAGAGGCCACTGTTTCAAGCTTCAGAAGGTGCGATGTATGTTAGATGTTAGAAAGAATTTCTTCTCACACAGAGTTTTGGATGAGTGGAATAGTCTGCCTGATTTGGTTGTAGTGTCTAACAGTGCCAATGCCTTTAAGAATGCTCTTGATATGCACTTTTTCCTGATGGGTTATTGTGGTTTGGGTCCTTGGCTTTTGGGGTGTCTTCATGATGCCACTTGTCCTTCCTGGCCCTTTTCTTACTAATCTTAAACTATACAGATCAAGAATGCACACATAAGTTTGTGTAATTATTATTCATGATGAGGTTGGGGCTAAGTAAGTGTTCAGTTGGCATATGGTGAAACAATGTTACAATGACAGTGTATATACAGTGGGGATCGAAGTACTGTCTAATTCTGCAAGATTCATTATGTTGACTCATATGTAGTAAGGAATCTAAATACAATGTTACTCTCTGGTTAGATGTAGTCATCCCACAATTCTACAAATTGTTTGTCAATGTATGTACTGAGCAGTAAGGAAGCATGAGAGTCCAGCACAAGTTATTCTCTGGGTACTTGTAGTCGTTAAACTAAAGTCTGAAATTAACGTTACATATTAGTTACATATTAGGCTTTGTTGAGAAGTTAATGTAAGAACAGTTTCATACCATTTCTTCGTATAAAATATCCCCTAAATATGGAGGGAACTGTTTTGTTTGGTTCAGACACCATATTTTAAACTAATTGATCAGTTTAAATAGTCACATTCCTAACTTGCCATAGAGAGGTTCATAGTACTGTATTACTATGATCGCAGAAGCCCATATGCATAGTTGTCTGAGATGTAAGGCCATTAGAAAGCATACGTATCTATTACAGTATGTGTACATCACTACATGTGAAGCAATTATATGTACTTTTGTAATAATAGTAAAAATAATTGTGCTAAATGTACGCTCATGAAAACATTGCATGATGTGATAAGGGCCCATGTGTGTCAACCCATAAGCTTGGGAACATATATAGATAGAAGTACATGTGACGGTGCACTATTGCTGTATACATGTGATTATAGGAGTCTGTGTGCGTAAATTTGTATGTCTAGATATTTGAGCATAACTTGATGTATATAAGTATGGATTGTCACATATGACAGTGTGTGGTATGTTGGATGTGGGCCCATTAGATGTGTATATGTATAGATAGTTTTGGAAGCTGTATAGAGAGCCCATGAGAATGTGTTCATGTCTAGATTGGAGCCAGTATACTAGATATTGATGTATATTCATAGGCTCAATCCTATGACAGTATGTGTGTACATTTTGGAAGTTGTATAGATAGGAGCCCAAGAAAATATGTGGTCTGTGTGTATGCCTACATTGGAGTCTATACGTCTAGATATGAGTAGACTATATGTATAGGCTGAATCCTATGACAGTTTGTGTATATGTCTGTATATATTTGGATGTTTAAACTGGAGTACTGTTGACTTAACTGTGTGAAAAATTGCAATAAACAACAGCTGCTGTATTGTGACGGTACACAGTGCATGGCAGTAACACAAGTTTATTTACATAATGCGGCGTGAGCTACATAGCGGACAACTTGGTCACACAATTCGGGACTCAATTCAGTATTAAAATGGCAGAATTGACTGGGAAGAATCAACCCCTTATATCTTTATTAAGTGACAACTGACGCCTCTCCTAGCGACTTTGATAGCACTTCCAAATAATCAAACAAAATAATCAAACAAACTGCTGACAGGAATTAAACAGTTTCAAGCTAGAAGAAGGAACTGAACATCACACTGCAAAAACAATGTATTTATGAGGAAAAATGTTGCAACCAAAATATGTTAATTTTAGTTAGTAGATTTTTTAGCCACTTGCATATTTTAGCTAGTTGGCAGTTCATTTTAGGCTAGTAAGAAATTTTGACCAAAAAAAATAGATTTGAGTTCTGGTATGTCTAAAGTTTACTAGATGCTATATGTATAGATTGGATCCTATGATAGCATGAACATGGCTAGAAGACAATAGGTATGTATGTCTAGACGTATACTATATATTTATATATATTTATATATATATATATATATATATTCTATGACAGTATCTCCACATGTCTGGAGCCAATGTTTGTATGTCTAAGCATGAGTATATTAGCTACTATCATAAAATTATGATAGTCAGTGCATGCATGGCTAGTTAAGATGTTTGGTATCAAGATTATAAGTATATTAAATGTTATATGTATAGATTGATTCCTATGACAGGATGTGTCTACATAGGATATACTATAGATAGTCTATGTATGTATACATGTCTACGTAGGATAGTCTATGTATATTTGTCTAGACATGAGTATACTAGATGTTAAATATGTATAGTTTGAATCATATAGCAGTATATGTACATACCTAGATGTGTATACCATGAATATTGTTCATACATCTAAGTGATCAAATGTTTGAGGTTAGTTACCAGAGTAATGGTCCTATTTGATCATCATTTGCTTTCCAGAGAATCTTTCGACAGAGAATTGCGGCTTGAATAAGTCTTTCAAGAAACGATCCAGGCATTCCTCATCAGAAAAGAAGAGTAAGTGTTACTTAAATGTTTACAGTTAGGGAACCTTAGGTAATTATAAAAATATTTAGATATTTGAATCAATGCTTCACAATAACAGATTGAAGTCATCATGAAGTATTACAGCTGCTGTCCAACCCTGACAATATATTAAATCAACATTATCCACATAATTTCATTGAGTGTAAAAACTATCATTCTGCATTTAGAGAAGAGAATCGTTGAACCTGAAACATTGTTGTGATATACGCGACCAACCTTTGTCTATAAGTTCTTGGCTTCCACAGGAATGTTGATACTCTGTGTTTTATCATAACAGTTCTAAATTTGCAATATAATCTTACATAAACACTTACATCTTACATAAAGATGATTTGAACATTTCCTTGCAGGAAAACTTGACACCGGTGGGAAAGTTGCTGCTGCTGGGCTTCAGTGGAAGTCATTAGGAAGTAAGAAGCTGAAGGATAAGATTACAGTGAAAAAGAAGATTACTCCAGATCTTTATTGGAGGCACACTGGTCAGGATAGGGTATCGTCCCTTGATGAGCTCGATAGAAAGCCTACCCCTAGTGGAGGAAAAGATTTATCAAAGGTGGCTTCTATGAGGTACTCCTTTGATGATTCAAAGAAGAAAGCTGCAACAGTCAATGTCAACTTGAGTCTACCAGGAGTCTGCTCATCTGCCAGTAAAGATAGAAAGAAACGACTAAAGAAAAGCAAAAAGGAAAAACGAGATCGAAAAAAGGAGAAAAAGAAAAAAGATAAAAAGAAATCTAAAGACAGATCTCATCGAAAAAAGAACAAACACAAGCAAAATGGTCCGAGAAAAGTTGATCCTATGAAAAAAGTTGTTTGTAAAAAGGTGTCTCAACAAGCTCAAGTTTCTCAGGAAAGCCACAACTTGCAGAGTGTAGAAGATACATTTCCAGTGGATGTTGTTTCCACAGATAAGCCCAGTGAAGATAAAAACGTGATAAAATTAGAACCCGCGAAACTACATTTGTCAAAAGAAGCAAGAAATACAAATGTTTATTTTGTTTCCCAATCGAGTAGACCTAAATTTGAAAGCATGTTTGGAGATCGCCAAGGCTTTGTTATTGAAAAGAAGAAAGTGTGTGCTGCAAAGGAAAAAAAACTTCAAAACTTGATCGATTTTGGTGAGCATGATCCATACTCTTTAGAAGCAGAATTCCCTACTGTTAAGACTAAAGAAACATTTACATGTAACAAGGAGAAAATAAAATACAAATCGCTCCATGAGACGCTAGAAAATGTGCTGAAGCAAGGTGGAAATTATCCTGACAGTATTAATGTTGTAAATTCCCCTGATGATGGAAAAGGGAAAGGAAATAAAACTACAGTGAGTAACAGTACTTCCCCTACAGTGTGTGTACCTCAAAGCTCTGTTCCATCAGTGTTAGATTCTCCAATATCACTTAGCTCTACCCAGAGCACCTCCAGTACTGGAAACATTCCAGGCACCTCGACATCCCAATTATCACCAGTCCATCAGAGGGTAGAATTGAGCTCTTTGCCAACACCATCTTCTTGTGGAGAGGAGGAAACTTCCAAGGAAGAACAGTCATTTGATGATGGTGATGTCAATGACCTAATGGATATCATCGAGAATGACTTGGCAGCATCATCTACTAGGATCCTGATTCAATCAGAAACATCACTGGAGGAGAAGGAGGTGCTAACCAAGACCAATCCTGACAGGCTTCAAACTGAAATGGATGCTGATGAAAAGGTGGAGGAAATGTTACGTGCAATCAGGGAAAGAAGTGAACAAAGTACTCATTCTGAAGTAAAATCTGTACCAGAGGGAGAGCGGTTAATTACCATGGACACTACACCTGCAACACGAAAAAAACCAAGAAGCAGAAGCAGACCATTGGATAAGCATGGTTTAGCTAAGAAAGTGGCTAAGACTCGCAAAAGCCATCTTGCCAGTCTACTGCAGAGACCTGGAAGGCTGAATCTAAGCAGTGGGGAGGTACCATTTTACATGGAGGGAAACTTTCCTCATGGAAATCCCACTGGGGGAACATCTCCAGGGATGTCCCTTGGAGGCTCGACTC
Source organism: Orphnurgus asper (assembly GCA_027574785.1). Classification (NCBI taxonomy): domain Eukaryota; kingdom Metazoa; phylum Echinodermata; class Holothuroidea; order Elasipodida; family Deimatidae; genus Orphnurgus; species Orphnurgus asper. Next base: position 8,053 of record JAODAG010296103.1, on the reverse strand, counting down.
TCATACCTGATAGAAGCACTGATGGAAATAACCCTCAAAAAGGTTCCATACTGGTTGAAATGTTGAACTGTATTACAAGTCAGCAAGAGAAGACAAATGCAATGGGCTCAATCTCCTCCAAATGTCTTGGAATCCCTTCTGTCCATACACCACAATTTGATGGAACTCATTTGAAAAGGCCAAACAATTTACAGTTTTCTCCAGGCTCAATCTCCCCCTCCAGTTTCCATACCATGTCCCCCAGTAACCAAGCAGCAGTGCTCATGGAGCTTGTGCAACCTTCCATTCCCAAAACAGCTACATCTAGCCCTCAATCTCCTGTTGTTTCCTCTCAATACAACTTGAATAATGGCATATTACAATCAAATCACATGCAATTGGATCAACTGCAATTTCTACAGGTCCAACAAAATCCATCAAATATTGCTAACCAAAGAATACATCCAAACCAGGATCAAAGGAGTGTAGCAGCTAACAGCCATATACCTCTTCCTCAAGCAGCTCAGTCATTGAGCCCTCAGATTCCTCCCAAAGTTCTGTTTCAATTTCCAGGCAAATTCCATACTCCATCACCTGTGTCGACCTCACAGAGATTGCCACCCATGCAAACCCTGCTTAGAGGACTACAAGGTTCTATGCTGCCCAAAAGTCCACCATCACCAGCACTGCCTCTCAGTCCTAAGATGTATCAGGTGCCTTCAGCTGGAGGGTTTCCATGCTCCTCATCTCCTAAGAATAGACCTGTCACCCCACAGTTGCCTCCTCAGATCAGTGAAGATGCTGCTAATCCCTCATCCAGCCAGCCTAAGAAAGCTAGCAAAGCATTGGTTCGAAACCCATGGTATTGGAGTGTTCCTGAGGTTATGCAGTTTCTATATGATGCTGGTGAGGGTGCCTGTGCTGACACATTTTACAGACAGGTGAGCATAGTATGCACAGCTGTTGTGCAAAATAGTTTCTCCAATGTACAAATTCTTCTAGCTGTTTAATTTCCAACCTCCAGTCATAGTATATATTTAACTTGTTAACACCTCTGTGGAAGTGTTAGGCAACCTAATAGAAAGCTGATATTTAACTTGTTCTTTGGTATGTTGAAAATTTTCAAAGTCTTTCTCTTCTTTTTGTAGCAAATTAACGGTCAAAAACTCATGTCATTGAATAAGGAGCAGATTGCCAAACTGACTGGGATGAAGGTAGCATCCTCCCTGAAGATCTACCAGCAGATCTCTCAACTGCAGAGTATGTTTCCTCTGCCCTCTTCCAAGGGTCCCTCAGGACTCAATGACTAAGACTGTCCTTGCTAAGAATGTCGAATCATTTGCCATATATGTAACCATTTGCTCTCTCAAACTGTCATTGAGAGGATCTGATAACCTTTTCAATTAAAATTTCTGTCAGTTATTTGGCAATCTTTACTATAATACATTACCACATTAATCTAGCTCCATGAGTGTCTACTACTCAAGCGAACTGTGCCTCTTGGGTTTGATCTTACCAGCACATAAAAGGCTGCATACATTGTAATTATATTATAGTTGTATATGCTGTTATATCAAAGTAGAATGGTAGTATGGTACTGTAAACAGTAGAGATAATACCACACATGTGATCTACCATATTAATCTGAATGAAATGTACACTTTGTTGGAATATAACTTCTACTTGATGAGTGAGTATAAGAAGCTCCATTAAGTAACTGTAGTGCCACTAGGTAGCCAGGTTAGTCCTAATCACCATCAAAGCCAACATGTGCAATGTTCCTTGGGCCAAGAGTTACATGGTGAGACGTTCATTGGAACGTTTAAAATTTGATTCAACGAATCATCTAAGCATACTGTATATCACGGATGTCGATTCTGTGTAGATCCTACTCTGTGTAGGCAGACAAAGTAACAAGAAGGATGGGTTGTTTAGGAATGTAATACCTATTCTGTTCCTTTGAATTTCTTTCATCTACTGATCTTTGCAAAAGCTTGCAATGTTTGTTTTATAACTTGAAAGTACCTGTTGTTGTAATTATATATGAGTTAAACTACCTCAATTGTAAATAAATGAGTGGTATTAAAAGTCCAGTCAATGCATAGGACTGGATGAATGAAGACTTCTTAAGAATATGTAACATTGTATTTAAATCTAGTGGGAACTTGAAATGATTTAAATCAATGTCTTTATTACCATTTGAACTTATTGAGTTAAACATAAAATAATACTGTAGATGTTATTACCTAAATCCAGAGTTCCTATTTAAGGTCTTCAAATCTTATTATGTAAATCCAGTGTTCCTATTTAGGGACTTATTACATAAGTCCATTGTTCCTATCTAGGGACTGCAATCTTTTTACATAATTCCAGTGTTCCTATTTAGGGTTTATGTAATTCCAGCAGTGTTCCTATTTAGGGTTTATGTAATTCCAGCATTCTAGGGACTTTTTACCTGAATCTAATTTTCCTTTTTAGAAACTTCAATCTCATTACCTAAATCCAGGGTTCCTATCTAGGAATTCAATGTTATTACCTAAATGCAATGTTACTATCTAGGGACTTCAATCTGATCACCTAACTTCAGTGTTCCGATGTAGGGATTTCAATATAATTACCTCAATGCAATGTTCCTATCTAGGGAATTCAATTTATTACCTAATGCCATTGTTCTTCCATTAGAATAATTTGGCTTCAAACAGCTTTTTAAACTATAGATCATTTTGCCCCCACTAAAAAATCAGACTGTATTATACATGTTTGTGAAAATTGCTACACCCTCCAGGTGACTATGTTGAGTAGTTATGGCGTCAAAGACTGATTTTATATTAAACTACAAATTCAAGTTCTGTCTCCATTACATTCCTTTTCAATTTCCACATTATATCCATTCTATAGTGGGTTGAACCTAGAAAGTTAATAAATACTCTTAGGCATATGTCTTACATAAAGTTAGATTATTTTAACTTTATGTAAGACACATGACTAGGAGATTACTGTCGGCAGCAGGTTAGTTTCAAAGAGAAGTGTAACAGTATGCAAGATATACATGTAAGTGTACTACAGTATGTTGGACACTGGTGTGATGTCATCACAGAAGGTTGAGCAGACCGAGGCGAAGGATGTCACATCCGGTCTTCATATCGGCAACAGAGACCCGATCACATGGTCATTATTTTTACCACATGTTTTTTAATAAAGGCAACAATTAGTGTTATATTGATTCAGTCACTCAATAATGTGACCTAAATAATGAACCTAGTAGTAGCCTCGGTGATAGAAGTAGCCTAGTCTTGTTTTACGTGAATATTGACAGGTGCACTGAATGTGCAGCTGAGCATAGCTGATATTCTTATCTAATTCTCCGGTATCTATTTTTAGACAACATGATTTAATATTCTCTATTATTAGTTAATATTAATATTGTGATCTAATATTATGTACTACTATTATGTAATGTTTTTGTATTATATAATATTATGTAATAATATTCTCTACTAACTGTTATCTAGTATTATTAGAATATAATATTCTCTGTTATATAATATTCACTAATAGTATTATCTAATATATACTATCTAATATTATTTTCTAATATCATTTCTATAATATTATTATCTATTATTATATACTAATATTCTCTAATATCATTTCTAAAATATTATTATTTAATATTATTATTTAATATTATTATATAATATTCTCTAATAATCTAATATTGTATAATAGTATTATCTAATAGTATCCTCTAATATCATTTCTATAATGTTATTATCTAATATTACATACTAATATTCTCTAATATCGATTAAATAATACTATATAATAACGTTATCTAATATTCTCTAAAATCTATTAAAATATTGTGATATAACTAATATCTATTATCTAGTATTATGTAATATTATATAATATTTTCTAATATTTATTGTTAATAATGTTATAATATTATGATATACTATACTCTCATATGTATTATCTAATATTATATAATATTAGTATCTAACATTTCTAATGTTGTATTATTTAATATTAGTTAGTATGTAATAGTATATAATAATCTCTAATATATTTTTCAATGTTATATATTATTATGATCTTATATTCTCTAATTAATATATATTAATGTACTATAATTACAAGGTCTGGATTATATAATCAGCCAGGTGAACATGGTCATAGTCTGCTACTTAAGTCTGACTGATTACCTACTCCAAAGAAAAGTAATGGATCAGAGTGATTATCAGTTGTATGTAATATTCAGTATGAATTGGTAGGTAGGAGCTGTTAGTGCATTGTCAACCTGTATGTAATGTTGGGTACATGCATATGGTGACAGGATTATCATTTGTATGTAGTTTTTATTATTATTGTTAGGTACGAGCTGTTGGTACATTGTCAACCTACCGGTAGCATTGGCTTCATGAGTAGGTGCCATGTTAACATGTATGTAATATTCAATATTAATTAGTAGGAATGAGCTGTTGGTATATTGTCAAATGTTAGGTACAAAGGTCAAATGTTAGGTGCTGGTGTCACGCGTATGTAATTCTTATTATTAGATTGAAGGCTATGAGCCCTACATGAAACGTTGGGCACATGGAGTATGGTGTCCGACGGGTAATCCCTTATATGTCACGTTCATAATTAGTTTGTAGGTGGGAGCTGTTAGTACATTGTCAACCTACCAGTAATGTTTGGCATAGGAGTAGGTTGCTGAGGGGTTATCATATGTATATAATTATTATAAATTTCTAGGTATGAGCTGTTATTGTCAACCTATAGGTAATGGTTGGGCACATGAGTATAGTGTCAGAGGGGTAATCTCTTGTATGTAATGTCCAGAATTAGTTTGTAGGTGTTAGCATCAACCTACAGGTAATGTTGGGCACGTGGAGTATGGTGCCAGAGGGATTCTCTTGTATGTAATGTTCAGAATATTAGGTTTGAGCTGCTAGTACATTGTTGGGTAATGTTCAGTACATGAGCAGGATGTCAGAGGTTAATCATTTGTATGTCATTCTTATTATTAGTTTGTAGGTTTGAGCTGTTAATACATTTTCCACCTACAGGTATTCATTCTCTTCAAGCCTTACTTGGAAGCTATTAATTAATATCTATGACAGTGTTGAATTTGTCTTAATACCTTAGTTTTGTATTTTAAGGGTTAGGAAGCCTCATGAACACCAGCTTTAACATGTCTTCTCTTTTGGACCAATGTCCAGAAGTTACGAGGCAAAGTTATTGTGACACTAATGAAACAATTTAACCCAACGAATATATAACCGAATCACTAAACAAGTCATGCCTGGGTATCGAACTGGCGACATTTGGGCTAAGAAGCGGACACTCGAACTGCCACGCCACACTCTCACCATTGTATGGCATAGCTGGTTCTTTTCAAACTTATCAAATTGTCTACTGCTCTGGCACGTTAGCTCTTTCAAAAAATGGAAATACAAAATTGTTCCTAACCCTGTTGGTTTAAGGTGACCAGTTTAAGGTAACAGCTGCTGCCACAACTAAGTTCACTTAAAGTAGGACCAAGGCAAATGCATTACTTCTCTGTATGGATGTGCTGAAGTAGGAAAGAAACTAAAGAATGTATTGTTTAAAGCATGCCTCTGAGTAGTGTTGTACTATATTGCTAAGAGAAGGATAATCTACAACATTTCATTAACTTTGATACCATCAGTTAATCGTCTATATTCACTGCCATTTAAGAAGCATAAAAGTCCCTTTATTACAGAGAATGTCAAGTACTTAATGAACTGCTCAAGTATCTGTATATTGCTCTTATAATTTCCTACCAGAATGAACTGCATCATGAATGATGTGGATTATCGTTAAAGAAACCTACACTAGCAAGGCATTTGTTATGGGAGAAGGCCTCGAAAAATTCATTTCACTTGAATGTCAACTATAAAATGATTTGGTTTTTACACCATTGAAGGTGTTCAGTGCAGGCAGCGCGTTCTTTCTTATAGCTGTAGTATCTGTAAATATTTTGTAAATAGATTAACAAATGCAATTGAAGACATGGATCGTGATGTTAAATCAGGAAAATGAGGAAAGATATAACATTTCCTTGTTTTGGATATGTAAATTTCTTTGTTACATCTGCAGGGTGAATGTTGTTAGTATGCAAATGCAGATTAAAATAAATCAATTTTGGTATTCACTTGAATATATATTTGTAACCTCATTTACGAGACTGACCTTTTTGAATCATATGACCAGCTGAATACTGCTATGCAGAGTAGTAACTTGTGTCCCATATGAAGAAAAAATAAACGTGGAAAGAGGGATATAGTGTCATACCTCTACTGTCATTGGAATACAATGCCCCAAGATAACTCATACCCTTTTAGTTTATGAAGGCATGGTGGGGTGGAGAGAGGGGGACAAACTCCCGTGGGTGAAAAGGCAGTTCCACCCCATGGTTGAAAGATTCAGTATGAAGAAACGTTTCAAGTGGTAACTAAAAATTGCTGTGAGCAGTTGTCATTTTTGTTCAGATGGTGAAAGCTCAGGTATGCTAGACTTTTGGACAAGAGTAGGGCATGTCGTACTTGGTTCAGTGTATGTTTGTTCATGGTGAGTAGATTGTTTTTGGCATGGCTAGCATGCATATTAATGAATGGGTCAGGCATAACGTAAAATTCTTTAAATGTCAAGATCTCCACATATAGGTCTGTCTAATAGAGACCGCCTGTTTGATATATGTAGCGAGCAGTCTCTCTACGTTCCCGGCCTGTGAAAATCTGTTCGTAAACAATTATTAATTACGGATATGGTAGGAACTACGTACTGTGTACTGCTAAATTAGGTGCAAAACAATAAAACCTATTAAGTAGAACAAAGGCTGAAATTAAGCACAATACTTAAGATGGAGAATTAACTATTTGGTTTAACATCTTTTTATATTGTTCAGATATCACATGCTGAAATTTATTCATTTAAAAAAATAATAGCTAATTTGTTATGTCTTCGTTGACAAATGCATCAATGCTTCTATTTTCTAGTAAGTAAATCAAAGGCTTAGGTAACATTTGGTAGCCTAACCTTTGCAAACAATTACAATGTAGCTATACTCGTAAAGGAATGCCTGCTACATTTGTGAATAATGACGTAAACGACGTAGCCTAATGAAAAAAACAGTATTTTTTTCTGTTTGTTAACGATGTCATCACAGCTTGTTGCGCAATCTGGAATTTAAATGAAAACCTTTCAACATTCTGTCAGCAACTTCAATAGAAGATATTAAGAGGGGATTTGGACCAATGATCGAGAGTCTTGGTAAATTCTAGGCCTACCTGTCACATTTAGTTGTAAAATGGCCACCTTTTATATATTGAGAGTGCGACTCACGTTTGTAAATAGTTTCCTGTTATCAAGGTTTTTATTAGTTTTTTTCTCTCGTTTACTAATTTAACACCCTTTCAAGCGTATGACGACTTTGAAGTCGTCATATGCCACTGTGACAACATTTTGGAGGGGAAAATTTTCCATCCTACAACCTTCAGGTAAGTTTTAAAATGTAGCAGACATGTCGGTTTCTCGAGAAATAAAAAAAATATATATAGATGGTGCAATTTTTTTTTAGTGGGGATCGAGGGGTCCACAGTTTCTTTACATTTTAAATGGCGAAAATCAATCATTTGACCATTAATACAATTCTCCCCACAAATAGAACTTAGCCAAAAATGACCCCAAAACAAGTGAAAATGTCCAAAATCACCGACAAACTGAAAAATAATAGCTCACAAACTATGAACCTCATCACCGTCTCCAAATTGCGGACAGACTTCAACTGATTGTTAGCTTTGGCAGCTGTCACTTGAATTCTCACAATTAAGTTATTGCACCTTCACTTCAATGGGGAACTTCTTCCAGAATGAATGATACACCGTGTATGTAGTGCAAATTATCACATATAACTTATATATATACATCCCTCACATATAACCTATATATTCATTCCCCCACATATAATCTATAGGCCTATCATCAGCCTCCACATATAACCTACAGACCCCACATGTAACCTACCTATGCTTTCCCCACATATAAC
>JAODAG010295992.1:0-12610 GCA_027574785.1 Orphnurgus asper | reverse complement strand
GTGGTAATAAACGGGGGGGGGGGGGGGTGGGTTTTGGGGAGTTAGAACACCCCCCTCCCCTCTCTTTGCTGGGTCCACCCTTCCAAGGCACAATTCCATAGACTCAATTTTCAGTCGTAGATGTCACTGTCAGTGTTTGCATCCCAAATGTCACAAGAGCATAGAGCTTTGCAACTCTTCCCCTCCCCTAGCCATAGACTTCCATTGAATCCAATTGAGATAAAAACTATTAAAAAAAAGAACAGGGTACTTGGTCTGTATTGGAGTGAAGCCCTATGCAGGTGCAGGTACAGTGAGTGGTATTGGAAAGCGTGCAGATGCATGTATTGTAGAACTATTCGTTACCTCTTGTCCATCGTTCACCACCGTGGAAACGGCAACAATTTCATATCCCACTGAAAAGAAGCAAAATGAAGAAGCCATAGTTTGCCTATTATATATAAGTAAGAACAATTTATGGTCGGACCCTCGCTGTAATGATTGCTTTGACTACCGATACTTCTTTACCTAGTGTGATGTCTGATTGATGTACCAAAAAATGTTTGTTCACACCATATTATGTACATTATGGTAATATAGTGTTCAACGTATAATTTATATTACTGTACTTGTGAACAGACCATGTGCATACTTGTACTGTAATTGTATGTTGTTACAATGGAACTTCCCTGGCAATTGTTCAAGCTCACCACACAAGAACCAATCACAACAAAATACAGCACTCGTTTTGTATATAATTGACTTAATAATTGACTTAAATTGAAATTAATATTGTTCTAAAGCATTAAAGGGGATGCCCCTATCCAGTCTAATCAAGTGCCAGGGAATGGTTTTTCATGTAGGGGGACTAATCAACTTACACACCCCCTGTATACTCCCAGTACTCAGTAGTATATATACATTATGTCAGAATTTTCCACATTTTCGGAGAAACTGCATCCTTAATTTACGACCGATTTGGCGAATAGGCTGTGTACAAGAAATACAGCTAACTTAGACTGAGTAGACCAAGCAACATGCTTACATTCTTATCGTGAAACTAGTACCTACAACGATGGGTACGGAACTTTCTGCAAATAAACAGTTGCCACAAAAACTGATAACTTTCGCCACAATTGATTTAAGGAATTGACTTCATATTTACTCACATCGAAGTGCCAGTTTAAGAGAATGTTTCTGTGCGACTGCATCCTTTACTCGATAGATGTTCAAGTCGTGGAACTTCACCATTATCTTGAGTTATTTGTGCCTTGACGCTGTTGTTACTAAAACACGAATGTAACTTTTTAATGTTCCGATGGTATTCATGGAAAGCCAAGAGTGACATGAATTCCATTACTATTTTCCGTGACATTGCAATTGACCTTAATTTAAGTAGAAATGTCGTCGTATTTCACTTGGGTAAAAGTGGAATAACATTTTCACTTAATAAAAGAGGAATTCAATGCCACTTAGAAAGAGGAACTTATTAGTATTCTACTTCAGTGGAGTCATTGTCACACTTAATGTGAAATTGACTTGGCGTACAGTAAGTATAAAATAGTCTTCAAATTCCGGTGGAATCTCAAGCATAACATTAACAGTATCGGTGTCATTAATTGGGACGCGACCTGCACTGGTCTTCGTGGGGCACATGAGCGCAGTTCGTGGGCCCTGGAGACAGCCTCCGGTATCAAACGGGCCCAATATATGAGTAGCTACTGTTTTACTTCAATCAAACTAGTTGCCCCTTAGACCATGATCACCCACAGGGGCCGCACATTTCAACCACCGACCCCTCCCTCACCCTCATGATTGTAAGCTAATGATAATTCTGCACGGCCATCTTTAACCCAAATGAGTATGCAGCGACTCGATATGCCGGTGCTCGTGTCTTCCCGTATGACGAAAAAATGTTTGACCTAACAAATTCCAACGGTAATGTTGGTTTAACATTAAAGCTAGGGAGGTTGGAAGAACATGTGTTAAACGTCATGATGCGGAGCTGATTTCTTTCGTACCAGTGCCCACCAGGCTATTTTTAAGCGCCAAATACACTGGTTGTTTTTTTGTTAAACTATCTTTTTTTTGCTGAAACAATTCTGGTTTTATTTTGGGGGTCAATAAATTCACTCATTCAACTAAGGCGAAGTTAGACAAAAGCGAAGTTAAATAATTGTACGGCCTCGTCTCGGGCTAGCAACTTGAGAAGAAACAGTAACATTATTCAGAAATGAGTCTCTTCATCCAATGCTTGGTAATTTAGTTGGCCAATTGCAGTGTCTGTTATACCTCATACTATTATTTTGTGCCGTCATTATCTTTCATTAGAAAAACAAAGACCTTATTGGCCGTCTAATCTCCTACTGCAGATTAATACACCTAGCAAAACAAATTGCGTGCACAAAATCAAAATTAATTTCTCAGAAAGCAATCCTTCCACTTTCCATAGCCCTTCGGTTAACAGGGTTCATTCAGTCTTCCACAATGTTTTTTTTTTCAAGCACAAGAATCTTAATTTTTCAGTCATCGACTAAAATATGAACAAACAGATAATTTTCGCTTATTAAGAATGGTCCAAGAAATATCAATGATCGAAGAAAAATCCAAGCCATCGAATAAAAAACAAATGGATGTTAAGGAAAAGAGTGGTTTTACAACAAATAACGCACACAAGAAAATTTTTTGTTCTATGAACGTCTGTATTGATGACCTGCAAGTATCATAATGCATTGTGTCATTCGACATCAATTTGAATTACAAGTTGTTGACCTAGTTGTTGACCATACGGAATCACTTGTCGAGTAATAATATTCCAAATCGTTGCAACTCTTCCAAACGCCTCAGGAAAGCCGTATCCCAGAGGGGGCACCATACCTGGCTTTGGGACATTTGGCAGAGAATCTTCCTTTTCACGATCAGAACATGCATGTGAGCCAGTAGAGCAGGGCACAGTTCAAAACTGCAAACAACCAGTGGTTAAAAAGAAGTTTTGAATGTCATGGAGGGAGGGTTATATCTTTCAGGCTCCCTTAACTAGAACTTTTTTTTTTGTTCAACAACAGTCACAAGCAAAGTTTAATCCACTTGGCAACAAACCATAATTTAGAATCAATGCAATGGTGTAGTGGCACTACCAACAGGACGGACACTCGTCTCTGCTTGATACGTACATCCCAGTCGACGTACTAACGTTCCACGGATGCAATATAACCACCGGTCATAAATAAATTACATTCTTCCACCAAGAATCTTACGTAAACTTTCCCTCTACCTGGTCTTTTCCAAAATTATCGAAACTGAAAACCCATTTACAAAATTGGCCTAAAATTCCAAAAAAATAAATAATAATAACTCTCAATATGACACCAAACCACAACCAACTGTATCACTGCTATCTATTTACTAAGGCACATTTCTTCTTCTAACTCGTCATCATTATTAAGTCATCACCGTTTAGAGTAACGACATTGTCAAGGAGTAGAGGGGGGGGGGCAGATTTCTCTTCCCCACTCCTCTCCCTCCTCCATAATAAATATTTGGCAGCATGAAGGTTTAGAGGCAAATATATTTTGGTGCCTTCATATTATACGTCAAAATCCTTTCTTTTTCTTAACTTTTACAGTTTCGAGGTGACGTCGCTGAATACACTGGTTCCAAAAACTGGATTACGGCAGACAATTCCGAGAAGAAAATTCCATGACCGATCAATTTTTTTCTTCCGGTTTTTTATGATTAAACTCTTCATCTTTTTATATATCCTCTGGTATATATATGTATCCTTTGTAAGTATTATTTCATCAATTCCACCCAATTAGATCGAACCAATAAATGTTCCTTCAACTAGATCGAGTTATGTACATCTCAACAGATCTCAAAACATTTCCAATTATATATTACAGCAGCAGTCGTATTCCATGACTTTTGCCTGTCGTGACATGTCTATGTTTCACATGCCAACAAGTGCACATAACCCCTATTGATGCATGTGACACACCCTTTAACTCTGTATAAGACAATGTTTTTGAAAAATACGCATACATTTAACACATTTTTAACAAGAGGACACAGGCAAAGAATGAAAAAAATTGCCGGATATTGATTTCGGTTTGTAACTGTTGACTTTCAACGATTCACTGATTCAAGAGAATCCATCAGTTTATTGTCATGGTAACGCCACCTCCTGGACATCCGGGGGACCCACAAGCAAACAAACGTCTGCCAACGGGTTTGGAGCAAGTTGCATAAAACTTTACATCGCCAACACGCACAATTCACCTAAAAAAAAACACCTACCAAAGTTTATAAAATGGCTACAGAATAATCGAAAGAAATAAATCAATAAAGGAGTATGTGACAGCAATGCATACTATGGATGCATTCATCCATAGTATGCGTTGCTGTCACGTAGTATGCATTGTTGTCACGTAGTATGCGTTGCTATCACGTATTGTGCATTGCTGTCACGTATTGTGCATTGCTGTCACGTATTGTGCATTGCTGTCACGTAGCATGCGTTGCTGTCACGTAGCGTGCGTTGCTGTCACATAGTGTGCGTTGCTGTTGCATGGTATGTGTTGCTGTTGCATAGTGTGTTGCTGTCACGTGGCATGTGCCGCTGTCACATATTATGTGTTGCTGTCACACAGTATGTTGCTGTCACACAGCATGTGTTGCTGTCGCATAGTATGTGTTGCTGTCACATGGCATGTGTTGCTGTCACATAGTATGTGCACCATCAGCAATAGATAAGACAGTGAAGCCTATAAGCTGGCAGGAGCCAGTAATGCCTACTAGTTGGCCCATCATGGCAGACGAGACTCACATAGTACAGAGATACAGAGGAAACAAAGCCCGAGTTTTGAAAATACTTTTTCCTCTCTCTCTCGTATGCGAGAAATCCAGGCATAAAACTGCAATTGGCGGACTATCATCGGTGAATGAAACCAGAGTCACGACTATAACTAACGGACGAGGCGAGACGGTCTATCCACCGACGATAGAGTCCGTCAAACGACATTCACCCAGACAGCGGTGGCTGACCGACTGATTCTGACAGGATATTACTGACTTTTCGTTGCATAATACCAGGTCGCATTTTGACCGATTTACAGTGCAGGGGTCTCGACGACGGATGGCTTAAACGATGGCTAAATTTCTTTGCTAAAGACAAAAAACAAACGTACCAAGAGTTTTGGTTAAAAACTAAAAAATAGATTCGTCACGGAGCCTGACAGTTGATGCCACAAAAAAAACGTATGCCTCCTGGATATAACACCCGTCCCCGGATATAACACCCGTCCCCGGATATAACACCCGTCCCCGGATATAACACCCATCCCATTCACCTTCCTTTAATACATTGAAGTTAAAGTTACATGTAAAGACTGAAAGCTCGAGAGGCGGAGGAAGTAAGTTTCATGAACAAAATATTAATAGAGCGAAACGACGAAGGATTCGAATGGTTGGGGGAGGGGGGGGTGAGCACATTGAGTTGAAACAAAGGGATAGGATCGACTTCTCGGAAAACCTTTGTAATCTTAGCGATGGGTATCAGAGAACTGGAAGATTTTTCGCGGTTACGAACCGTCGTCTTGCCTGGAAATAATGTTTTCTTTCAGAAGCTTAAAGAATAAAAAAAATATAAAAAAATCTTAAAAACAATGCTTGACCAAGCAAGTAAGATATTGTTATGTCAACTCAATGTGCTCCCCATTTCTCCCCTCCCCCTTCACTAAGACAGCTAGTTTTGATTCTTAGTCGGTTTCATAGAAAATGGAACGCACCAAAGTGACATTGTGACCAGCGAGCTGGGGGAAGGGGACAGGAAAAGAGCAACGCCCTCAGGAGAGCTTGCCCAGTTCAGCTTTCTTGAAGACCTCGGCGGCCGTGAATATGAAAGAGTCGATGATGCCTGCTACGGTGAAGGTTCCCCCGACGATGGCACAAATCTGAATTAAAATAAATAAATGAATAAATGAATTACTCACAGGTATACTTGCGATACGTGAAAACCTCATGAAATCAACGCTGCACACAGAAAGACACACACACCCGCCGCGAGGACAGATACACCATCCGGATTGCACACTGGTTTTGGGATGACATCCAACCCATGGTTCTCTCGGCGTAGCTCGGGCGAATGAACCCCGACCTGACCTCATCCCTTCTAATTCACTTGAACTTGTAACTAACTTACTGTTGTTATGAAGGTGTAAAAGGGAGCCCTCTTCTCGTGGTACTTCACCGTGATTGGGCTGATCTGGTAGCGGAACCAGATCGCGGGTAGAGACCTTCCTCCGTGACCAAACGAAGAGTAATGCTGCAGGAGAGGATAGCAGAGAGTTAAACTAGGCTGCAGAGTAAGATATGGTTGACCTAAGGGAGGATATTTACACCAAAGTGTCTGAACAGGGAGTGCTAACCATGAGCTTTGAAATGACCGTTTCAAGGCTATGTCTCATGTTCCAGAGTGACTGAGTCTTGTACTTGTTTAATGTTGGAGTCACCATCATCCTCTCTGATTCGTGACGAAAATGTTTTTTGATCTTTGCGTGCATTGTCTTGGAGCTGTGATGCCGCCGAGGAGACAAGGCGTCGAAACCAGGACGGAAACACGATTAGGACGATTACAACGCTCACCTTGTACGCGTAGGTGTACTGGTATGAAATGTCTTCCTTGCCGCTTAGATGCTTGAAGACGGTCGGTACTATTTGCAGGTAGTAGTCGTGGGACTCATCGGCTGAATGAGGACAAATTAGGAAGACCCAGAATTTAAAAAAATGATTTGCAAGCAAAGATTTTAAATGATCCCCCTTATACTTACACATCTTTCATTTGTGAAAATAGAAAGTATATATATGTACTATATGAAAGGTCAATATCAAATTAGACATGCATCTAATTAATAGCTGCATCTAATTCATAGCCGTGCACTGGCCAATTACAAGACGGACTCTGTGACCCCCGGGGAGGGGGCCAAGGGTCAAATGTGCGACATGTTTTTGGGTGCCATTTCACCATTGGTATATACTGTATCCTACGCTGAACATTGGGTCACCACCCCTGGGGAGTTAACGCACCCGGCATCGCCAATTTCTTGGTACCTGACCATACCAAGAGGCGCATCTCCCCGGGGGTTTTCCCTTATTAGTAGAACAATTCATACAATTGATGCAACATTCACGATATATGTCGGTTGTTATTAATTCAAGTCGGTGCAGAGGTTTACACGACCCAGCCACACGTCGAGCGACTGTTGAAGTGAGCATTGCCGACACGGAAGCTAGTCGGCTACCTCCCCGTACAGTAGCATGCAAACAATAAGAGCGTAACAAAGGAATGTCCTACGCAGAGGTCATGAACTTAGGAATATGTCTCCATCGAGACAAAGACAAACCATGAACCGAGCATATGGTGAAGAACCCCTCCATGGTAGGTAGAGATGCTCATCCATCCAATTGTTTTCACCCCCATTACAGGGAACACCACCCCATTACAGGGAACACCACCCCATTACAGGGAACACCACCCCATACCGGGAACACCACCCCATACAGGGAACACCACCCCATACCGGAAACACCACCCCATACCGGGAACACCACCCCATACAGGGAACACCTTCCCATAGGGCCCCCTTGCCGCCCCACGGAAGATGACAATGCCAATAAAAAAAGGTTCATAAAAGTTACTCACATTTCCCATCAGAGTGATCTTTATCTCCTAAAGAATTAAAGGCGGCCGCTTGAATACTTTTGTTCTGTTAAGACAAAAGGAAGGTGAGATAATTTATTTAAACATCAAATGGTTTTCCAAAAAAAAAAAAATCAAAAAAAAAACCTCCAGTGATGTCTTCCATCAATTTTCTATGCACCTTAGAATCTGTGTTTTGCAGGTAAGACATTACTTCCAACAGATAGCGGCGACACAGAACAAACATGCTGCATGCTGTTCTCGAGAATAATCGATCGTTCAATCGATCGAATGAACGACCGATCGATCGACCGTACGACCAATCGATCGAAAGATAATGAAATCTACAATGCACCATGAAAATACCACATAGCATAAGCAATGCGCTTTAAAGTTTTCAAGTGTATCTCGGCCGGCTGTTTCTCACTCATCAGTTGCACAGCTTGGCATGATTCGAGGGCTAAACCCACACACAGTCGGGTGGGTCTGTTGACAAAACTGTCAACCTCTGAGGAGAGATTCTACAAAAAGGCCAGCAGGTGCAAACTATATACGGCAGGAGGATGGAGCATTCGTAAATTACATGAGCATGTTGAAAGGAAATTCAATAAATAATGGGGATAAAGTAAATAAATGCAATGGGACTAGACACCCTGTTCAAAATAAATGAGTTGTGACCTATAAATACATTCTTACAAACCCTGATTAAATGTCGTTCCGATCTTACCTGTAAATCTGCACCAAGGGTAACCTCGTGGATGATGTGAGCAAAGTCAACCTTCTGCGGCTGGTTCATACCTACTGCATGTGTAGATACGTGAAAATTACCGGGTACCTGGTACAAGAGAGAAAATTTAAGAACATTACCCAAAGCTGAAGGAAGAACCCAACCCTGTCCTATCCCTGCTAAAAAAGGTTGTCTTACCCACACCTAAAGATTCAGGGAGATGAGGGAAGACTCCATCATTGTCATGTACTGCCTGTTCTAGCCACTGCAGGTTGCATGGTGGGTGGGCCGGTCATAAGATATGGGTTTAGTATATAGCTGGAGAAAGTTGTGGGACTTTGACTGTACTTTAATTACCAACCACTGACTATATTCCTAGAGTAGCAGCATGGACCCGATGCAGGGAGGGTAGATGCGTGGGTAGCTACACCACATCTCCCTACAGGCAAAAACTGGCCAGCTCTATCGACGGAAGTGTCCAACATAGGTTACACAAGATCGAAGGAGTTTTCCTTCGGAGCTGCCTTAAGAATATCGGGGATTGAAACTCCTGCAAGAGGAGTCTGGGAAGTTACAGAAACCATGAACGTCAGGGAGCCCTTGGAAAGAGGGGCGCGATGACCGGAATAGGCCCAACGGGAGATGGTATCCTTAACGGCTGCTGTCTAAAGACTGTCTGGGACTTTCGAATTGACTTTATACGGGGTCAAGGTACCACGCTTCAGCGCCGACATGGGGCAAGAGAAGCCAAAGGGGAAGGACGTGAATACACGTAAAAACTGACCCCAAAGCAGCCCTTCTAGACCCGCTAAAAAGGAAGTCACAAAACCCCAAAGTGACTTTCGCCACAGCATGTTAGGCAATTGGCCCTTTGCTGCCTCGTCTGAAAAACAACACCCTAAAATAACTCCCAAACCAGAAACAGATAATATGTAGCACGAAGGCAACGGTTTAAACCCCTTCCAAACAGCTTCCACAAGAAATTAAAGAATGCCAAGGAAGCGAATTGCTTGAGAAAACTATCACTAGCAACAACTCGCAGAGATCCTCAGAAGTGCCTAGATTAAGTATATATGTTTCAAACCCCCCCCCCACTACCACTTTTGAAACATTTTTGGTTCCCTGCAACATCTGCAGACATGATGCAGGTCAATCCTCTTGAGGGACCACAAGACATCCATCCACTAATGAACATTATTTTGTCACCAATTCTTGAACTATGTAACTTGAACTATGTTTCCTGTACGTTATATAATCCATTTTGGGCGAGTCGGTTCCGATTGGCAGATTGACTCCTGCACATTCTACGGTTCCCGTATTCTGTGGTTCAAGGTTTAATCGACTACATCAAGTTAAAACGTCGCCCCTTAAAACCTTTACGATATAAAAATAACTGGTTTTCGTGGGGATTAAAAAAAAAGTAGTACATAATAATATAACCCCCAAAAAAGGGGCGGACTCCTTGCCTTGTTTATCCTGAAATTGCTCTCAAATCGACAACCGCTGCCCCCGTGGACTGGTTCCTTCACGGTGTTATCCACGTAGCCGACTTCGTGCCTCCCCATGTCATCCTGGATATCTAAACCCACAACTGACAAAAAGGACAAACAAACAAAATAAATGGTTAAACGGAGAAGGGAATCGCTCTTTGGGAGAGACCCGACGGAAGAAAGGTTCTTTACCGCATCTGAATATACTCACGGAAGCAAGAGGCACATCCCGTGGTCGTCGTCTTCTGTTTAAGTCTCCTATTCGGACGTTAATGGAAATGGATCAGCCCAGCCAAACACTTCCAAAGAGATTACGCCCGGGTGCCCGTTTTGCCCGGCAATTCCTGCCTTTTTCGTTAATTTTAATTGTTTACCTCAAAGAAACTTTTTTATTATCTTCTTTCCAGGGACTCACTATTGCACTATTAGAATCATTTTATTTTGGGGGTTTTGAAGGCTCTCGTGAATGATTAGCTTGTTCGTAGTAGTACCTTATATCGTCCATTACCTCGATTATACTTACATGAGCATGGCAGCTTCACCAACGTGATGTTGACCCGGACATTCAGCCTCTCCACCTCGCCGGGGTTATCGACGTACAGCTCGCTTACTCTAAAACAGACCGACAAAAGGTAACCCCATCATTTATAGCGTCCATGGTTTTAACGTCCCTTTACCAAACAAACGTTTCTCTTCTTTGTATTAAAAGAATGTCAAACAAAATCGATGTTCTCTGGATCGCATTTGAGTTTGAAATTTTATGACAATACCATATAAAAGAAACAACTGATGTTTGAAATTTGCAGCGATCGTGTATATAATATAGTTGTCAAAATAATAACCCGGGGGCAGGCAATTAGTGATTATCAACGTTCAAGCTCGCTTTATCTAAAGCTCTAAACAGACGAAAGAAAAGATCGTTAGCGTCGTCCACAGTTTCAACACCCTTGGGTGAACCTTTGAAGTCCCACAGTGGGATCTTCCTCAGTCTATTAATTTCTTGCAAAAGATCCTTCCGTTTATTAAACGTCGACCGAAAAAATGTTTTGCGAATCTGAATCACATGGAGCTTTGAAGTTAAGAATTTCACAGAATACAAATCCCCCCCCCAAAAAAATGGTTTAGATTATGCTATTCTTTCGGGGCATGTTCAAAGATACAAAAATAGGGTCGACTGACACTCTCTATACTGGCACTGGTTTAATTTCAACGACTTGATTTCACCATCAAAGGTTTGGAGCGAATGCTTCTCATGTTGTGTTGACACTAGCCAAACATGTGAATGGATGCATGCCATTGTGCATTATGTACACATGCTATTGTGTGTATGTATTCATGTAGGATTATGCAAATATTGATGGCTGCAAGCTGCATTGGAATTCTACTTGACCTTTTGACCTCTTCCTTTCGTCATCTACGGACTACCTTTTTGGTTTTAAAAGAAATAGATAAGTAAAAATGGGAACATAAATTTTTTTTCAGTGACTTACACTTCTGGTTTTATAAAATAATAAAATTCAGAGAGTAACAGGAATGAGATGAATAGGGCGCTCAAGACGGAAACTGCAAAGAAAATGAAATATAGAGATCAGAGAGGCAGTTGGCTTAGCGATTCCTCGCGGTCCATACAGGACATTTAATGTAACAATGAAGGCAACATGCAGTATGTACTTGTTCATTGATTATTGGCTTAAAATACTGGTTTATATGCATGATCTTCAGTCACACTATTATGTATAAGGCACACGATCCAACACGAAGCCTGATGGCCATAGTTAGCAAGATTAGCAACTTCCAAGGGAAAACCCCATGTTATATCATGTACATTGATTGACCTTACAACCGTGACCGTGCAGTGGGCCTACTGTATATACCAAATGTGAACTTTGTCCAAACAGTACATTTGGAGTAAATGTGTGTACCAGCCAAGGGGTCACATACACATACACACAAGCTTGCTCCACATTCAGTTCAAGGACTCCATTGTACAATAATCTAAAGTGGAATTAAGACTGCTAGGACTTGGAATTCCTTGTTCAAGTCCTCTCCGAATAATAATACAAGTACACCCATCCATACACCCAATCATGATCGCATAGATTCCTGGAAGGATTCAAAATAGGATAATCCACCAAACTTCTAAAGTTCCTTCAAATTCAATGTTACCGTTAACATATTTCTTATCAAAACTGGGGGATATGTAGTTCATGTAAGGCCACCTCAAATATAGATCATGTACAAGTACATGTAGATACTAGCCTATCCCCTAACATACATGACTGAGTCATGCATGTATCCTATATTACTTGAGGTGGTCTTACATGAAGCATATACCACCAAATTTCTTGTGGTCGATGGAAAGGACCACAACTATTATACATTTTTAAATATAAGCAGGAGGGGTGATACTGCGAAGTGAAGCAAGGTTTGACTTATTAAATCACTGCACACTTGTAGCCCCTTGATAGACAGGCCGGGCTACCCTAATTTGCCTGCCTACAATGGGCGAAAAGAAAAGTTGAATATCATAACCAACTGAATGATGACAAAAAATGTTAATGGAAGCCAAAGAAGTCGAGACTATCTCTGCAAAAGTTTAGGATAGTCGAGTCGAGAGTATTTTGGAAGTAGGGAACGAGATTCCATGCGCATGTTTACAAATCATTTTCATCATGGCCTGGCCCGGGCCAATATGATTGAGCTTAAAATGTGGGTGGG